>JANBQS010000075.1:0-40442 GCA_027577415.1 Coemansia sp. RSA 922 | reverse complement strand
ACGAAAAGAGCACCACAAGCATTCTCTTCCACATCATCGCCGTCGGCCAATCGCGCCAGAGTACGTCGACACTGTTATAACTGAGCCGTTAGCTACTACCATAAACGAGCCGAGTCAGTTATAGCTGAGCCGGATTGGTAATGTGCGATATAAAAATTCAACTGTAGAAAGGCATCTTTCGCATCAAATTGCAAGCTGACTCAATATTTCCATCAATTCCTCTGTTGCTTCTGGAGTTTCAGTTACGTCGTCAATGTTCAACCCTTTGGGAAACTGCTCTATCTCACCCAGAGATTCAGGGCTGTGCATCTGTACATAACCATTCACTTGCATGATGTTGTCAGCAAGTAGCCCATGAGCTATTGTATTATTACTTAGAATTGGAAGGCCATCTTTATACTGGACTGCCACAACCCACGTTGGATTAATGGGAGAACTAAAATAATTTGGGGCATGTTTATTTCCATCAAACAAAAATAGTGCAAGAGGCTCATTAGTCTTGCTGTTATAAAGCTTGCGGAATGCATGATAAGCTAATAGCCCTGAAGTGGGATTGTTGTAGTAAAATGCCAGTCTGTTATTAAACAGTTCAGTCATTATAGGCCCGTTCTTAGACAAATCCATTCTCAGTTGGTGCTTGGTAATTAATAAAGAGTATGTGCTGTGATTGCTGCTGCAAGTAAGGGGCTCCAGGAGAAAATGCTAGTGAGTAGTGATGGAGAAAAGGAATTGGAGAGGAAATTTGCTTGGGGGTTTTATACCTGTTGGCCAATCCTCCCAGTCAGCGCCTGAAAGCAAGGTATGCCAATGGCAGGAAAACCACTTGACTTGATTGGAAAAGGAAAAAAACACTGAAAGACTTGGATATTGAAGAATGTTCCAAGGAGCAGCCAGCTTGAGAACGTCGTTTTCTTTGAACCAAAGGGAAAGCAGATATGTAGCCACCTATTGCATGTCCTTAATCGGCTGTTTGGATGACAGAAAAAGTACTGTGACTTACGTGTTGGCCGGTCAGCTGTTGTCTTTCTTAAAAGATCACTCTGCTGTAGCTGTCTTATTACATGTTCTTTGAGTCAAAGAAAACAGAAACTGCACACTTCTTATTACCCCCGCCTTCTTCTGGAAAGCAGAAGAAAAGTGCATGTAATCGCAGGCTGCTCAGGCAGATTTGTCCTTTCTTCAACTAAATTACATACTCCTCCTGCTTTATTACACATTATTTGAGCCAAAAAAGTCGGTACCGTTTATTCTCTATTAGTTCAGTGTATTTTATTTTTGGAAAGTAATCGTAGAGCGTAGTGACAGACCCAAACCTGCTTGATAAACATTGCCTTCTAAAATGTATGAATATAAAAATATCTCCAATTAAATAAACATTGGACCAAGCCTCCCTGATTTCATACTTGGTTTCAGGATGGGCAAGGGCGTAAACACCAAAACAACAGCCACAACAAATACCTTGGACGTGTACATGTTGATTTTACATTGTGAAATAAGAGAATAAAAAACGCTGCCCTGTTTTTTTTTATGCCCACATGTCACAGCCAATGATCCCTATGAGCCATCTTCAGGAAAGCAGGTTTTATACAACTCTGTTCCTTCCCCAATTTCTTCATCAAGAGCGTCTAGAGTGTCAATATCAAGTGAACAAAAAATAATCAAGAACTTGCTATTTGGATACTCGCTTGCCTTTTCATTAATTGAACGAAAAAAATCGTCCTTGGTGACAAACACGCACGATGCCTTATCAAGTACAAATGCTTTTTTTTTCCTTTTCAGCAGTGGCGTTGAAGGTGTTAAGAGGGCTTATGTTTAAATCCTTATAATCCTTATAAAACTTTTTATTTTCAAACAGGAATATACGAACGATATAAGACGAGTCCATCGCAAACAGTGAGAATCAGAAATAAATTATTCAAGGAGTACTGGAGGAGAAAAGAGAGGAGGGAGAGGAAAGAGGAAAGTGGAAATATTCAGGCACTTTGAATGAGGAGAATGTATAGTCTTGTAAGGCTATAAGTAGACCCTCCTTTTCTTCAATTTTCTGCTGTTGGCAAAAAAGCGCATTCAATCGCCCCTTTGGACGGCAAGTCATCTTCTTTCTTCAAAGCAAATCAACACTCTGGCTGCTGTATTGCGCTTTCTTTGAATCAAAGAACAGGAAAGATTTGGTGATGTCATAGGAGCCACAACTGGATGTTGGAAAGTAGCAGTGGAATGTGGTGACAAAGTAAAACACACCTGACAAATGATGTCATTCAATTGGCATAGAAAATATCGTATAGCTGGTGTTCTCAACGGGGGATGCACAGGCTGGCCACTTTTTCTTTACTCCCACTGGTATATAAAGAAGCCGCAATTCCCACCCTTTTTTCAACATATTTCTAGCATACTCACACCCCCTACATTATTTTATTTCTCTGTCAATACTATATATCATATATGTTAAACTCGATTCACACTTGTTTCGCGATAGGTGATAACGCAGTTGAGAAAACTGACGAAGTACATGTGTCTTTAAACACTGTTGCGGAGATTAGGGCGTATATAATTAACAGAACATCGAGCGATGCTATTTACTTTTATACTAGCGAGGGCATGAAGACGGATGGACAAATGGACGAAAAGTTGCAGAATAGCACTAATGAACTCCACGTTATAGTGCTCAGAGCTTCAGATACATTCAATACCAAGTTTAAGAATCATGTGGAGGAAGATGGCAACACAACAATTAAACAACTAATCGACGCAACTCACAAAATCACTATTGCCATATAGTATTGCCCCCTCTAAACATTGAACATCATGTAACTGAAGGGTTGACTGTAGAGTGTGCATATACAGCCGCCGGCAGGCGTTGACAAGAACACCAGACAATTCACCGTCGTATACATGCGTCTATAAAAGGCACCCCGGTTATCACTCAAACGGATACAAAGCCTGCTTAACCTCACAAGAGACTCATTTGAAATAAATATATTAGAATATATTCTTTATTACACAACCCGTTGAACAGCAAAAACTCAAGCGCAAGCGACTATAGCACTTTTTTCCTTAACTTTCGCCAGCGGCAGCAGCAGCGGCGGCAGCATCAGCCTGGCGTTGTGCACGTTTCTCTAGTAGAATCTCTCTGCGTTTCTCGATCAACTGACCCTCGTATTGCTTAAACTGGTAGTACTTGAAGCCAATATATCCACCGGCTGCCGTAAACACCAAATAGCTAGCCTGTGGTTTCAATACTGTGCGACCACGAAGGGCAATGGCGTACATTCCAGTGAATAATCCTACGGTTCCACCTACGATCGTACTAATGAAAGGCGCCATTTTAATAGTGTTCTCCGAAATTGTTTTGCTTTTCTGACTAAACTGCGTAAAAGAGGACGAAAGAGTCTAATTACAAGAAAAGCTAATCGCACATACATACAAAAAAGAAGAAGAGCTTCGATTCAAGAAGCAAAAGCTCCAGGCAAAGGGGGACGGATATTCGTTAGATAGCCGAGCCGGTCTGTATCTGTCGGCTCCTCCGATCTCTCATCACGAGTCGCCCTCCTATCTATATCATGTGGTTGTTGCCAGCGGCAATATTTTGCTGGCATGAACTGGGCCGTCTTCCCGCTCCTCTCTTATCTTCTCACAAGGCGTTTTCTATTATTAGTACTTTTTTTCTTCCATTTGTTGCATTTTTACAAATCTCGATTGGGTCGGCCTTATCTCTTTCTTTTATCAATCGATGAACTCTTTGGCGCTCGCACGGCCGCAGTGGAATAGACACATTGGCAAATGCCTCTCTTCACGAACGCAGAAGCCCCTGATATCAGCAGCCATCTGTTCTCTGCGCTCTGCGTCGTATGGCACTGCCACAACCCGCTACACTTTGCCCAAACTCAGTGACGGCGATATAGCCGCCCTGGCTGGCAAAGTAGCCGGGTACACCAGCAACGGACACCAGACAAGTATCAACCCAACTCCGGCGACAACAACGGGCACTTCGGACGCCATCACACTTACAGATAGCGCAATTCGCCGACTCCGGTACCTGTCTGAGAAGCGGAACAAGACGCAGTATTTGCGGTTGCGTGTGGATTCGGGTGGGTGCTATGGATTTTCGTACATGCTGGACATGACCGAGGAGCCAGAGGCCAATGATATTATCGTTGATCGGAAGGGCGCCAAAATGGTTGTCGACGATGTGTCGCTGCCCTTGGTGACGGGCGCTACTATTGACTGGCAGGACCGACTTATTGGCCAGGCATTCGTCGTGCTTGCTAACCCTAACGCTAGCGGCGGGTGTGGTTGCGGCGCCTCTTTTGAAATCAAGCTAGAGTAGACAATAACCGAACATGTGTATAAAGACTCTTTTATAAGTTTAATCGCCGCAGGAGGTTTGGTGTGATCTCTGTAGAGATCTCTAAAGATGGTGCTCTGTTGGGGGGAAGTCAAAACACTTACCGTAATCGCCGCATTTGTGCGGGGACTATGACAAATATATGACCTATACTTGGGGGCTCGCGGAATATACACATGACCACGCCATTTAAGCCCCCCACGCTCACTATAAGCGAAAACTGGTGTGGGGGGAAAGGGGAAGGAACGGCTGCAATTGGCCCAACAAACCCGAGCGAACCCGAGACACTAGGTCATCTGAGCCTATATTAGCGCCGTATTGCGCAAGGAAGGGCCGATGTGGAGAGGCATCTTCGCCACCTATTATTATTTTATATATATTTTCATCCAAAATATTTCTCCAATGCTTACTCCTTCAACACAATCGCTGCTCTTGCGCCATGCATCTCGCCCGGCTGCCTCATACTCTGCTGCGTGTCTGCGGCAGGCGATCGGCGGGACTCAAACTCGCGCGTTTGGGATTAAAACGACACTCAGGGTTCAGGAGTACATATCCAAAGCTATCAAGAACGACAAGGACAAGACTCCTCATGGCGAGATGCAAGTGACTGGACCCAAGCCCGTTGTCGATACGGTGTTTGCCAGTATGCCGCCAGAGCTGCGCGTGCCAATGTTCCCTGAGCCGATCCGCGACGGTATCAAGGATCATAAATGGGGTACTGACGATCTCGAAGCACTGGATATTGGCCTGACCAAGCACCGGATCCCTGACCGCATCAGCGACAAGATCGCATTGTGGGCGGTCAAGAGCGCCAGACGGCCTACTGATATATTCTTCCGCAACAAGTACCTCCATCGCTCGGTCATGCTCGAAGTAGTCGCCGCAGTGCCAGGCATGGTTGGTGCGCTCATCAGACACATTCGGTCTTTGCAGGGCATGCGGCACGACGGCGGGTGGATCGGACACTTGTTGCACGAGGCGGAGAACGAGCGCATGCACCTAATGACCTGGATGGAGGTCGGCAAGCCCGTACTCTGGGAGCGCGCGTTGATCGCCACTGTGCAGACGGGATTTTTCGCCGTGTTCTCGTTGCTCTACATGGTCAGCCCGCGTACTGCCCACCGCGTCGTAGGATATCTCGAGGAGGAGGCTGTCACTTCGTATACTCACTTTATCAAGGAGATCGATGAGGGTCGGATCGAGAATGTACCGGCTCCTGATGTCGCTATTGCGTACTGGAACCTGGAGCCAAACTCTACCCTGCGCGACGTTGTACTCGCTGTGCGCGCTGACGAGGCCCTGCACCGCGATACTAACCACCATTTCAGCGACCGCATCGAGGCTCGTCGCGAGAGCCTGTTTGAGGATCTGGAGCATTCAGAAGGCAAGCCGAGAATCAAGTACTGATATATTTGGCTGATCCATCATCCCCCCTTTTTCCCTTGGGAGCCTACAAGTTGTCACCAAAATAATATTGTCAGAAGAAAACTCCTCGCGCGTCTCGACGCAAATTCTCTTCTCTTCTTCCAACTTTTTTTATAAATACTTTATTCCAAACTCCACTCACTCATTCAGATATTTTTACTTCTTGTAAACTATGCGCTACGGACTGTTTCCTAGCCCAACACTTGACGAAAAACCGAGGTTGCGAGCAGCTACTGTCGCCGAGTCCGTCGACTGTGAAATTGCCTCACCTACGACTCGTTCACGTCGAGGCCAAGGCGAAAACTTGTTTGACAGAGCGCTAGATGGCACGACAGCTATCGCCAGTCCTCTATTTGACCGTAAGCGTCGAACCGTCAGCACCGTGGACAATGCTCCAGTTGTAACCAAAGTCAAATTACCTCCCACGCAGCAACAACAGTCGCGCACTACACGGTCCAGCGCCAGCAAATGGCAAATCTACGGTCGCCGCAGTCTAGGTATCCCTCTCCCACTACCGGTATCCGGCATGCCAGCGTTTGTTGCCGGTGGCTTGGCCTCTGCCCAGGGCGATCGCTCTCGCGAGCTGGCCGAAAAGGCACGCGCCAAGATGCGTAGAGTATCTGTCGACGGCGTAGCTAATGCGCGCTCACAAGCTAGTCAGAGCTATGCTGCGCGTATTCAGCACGAGCTAGAGGAGACGCAAAAGTTTCTGGCTCAGCTCTCTTTGAGCCCCACGAGCTACAAACCTGCGTTGTCGGGAAAGGCCGCTGCTGCTATTGACGCTGGTGTTGCCGATGCACTACAGCAGGTCGAGGAGCTGCGCAAAGAGTACGAGGAAAAGCGGAGACTCGAGGTAGAGTCGCAGGCAAAGATGCGCGAGGCCAAGGAATTGGAGAAGCAGAAGAAGAAGGATGACGAGGAAAAGGCCAAAGCGGCGCTTCTAGCCCCTGCTCCGGCCGCAAAACCGGCTGCAAAGCCAGCCAAGCCGACGAAACAGCCAGTACAGCTCGACGCTCCAGCACTTGCCTCATCCTCGACTGGCGCCATTGCCCCTGCCGACGCCACACTGCCGCCGGTATCAAAGACGCCGGCAAAGCTGGTCTCGGCGGATGCTTTGGAGTGGGCGACCAAGTATCGCAACCTATACACTCAACTCATGGGTGAGCTCGCGCCAAAGATTAAGAACGACAAGAACAAACGAGCCTACTGCTTCAAGCAGCGCGGTACGATTACAAAGTCTATCGGCCAGCTCAAGGACAGCTGGGTATTCGTCAACCGCTGTACGAGCACTATTTGCGAAATCCTGGCCGATTCCAAACGCCACGGCGCCGACATACACAGCTGGATGCTCAATCTTACGGCAAAGGCCATTGTCAAGCAAGCCGAAAAGGAAGCCTCTATCGCTCAGCACGCCGCCTACCCACTGGCGACTACCGCCGTGCTTATCATGCAGACGTACCCGCAGTTGGTCGACATGCTGATGATCAGACTGGTCAAAAAGTGCCCCTACGTTGTCCCCCAGTATTTTGGCAGACAGGCCGGACAGAGCGTCGAGGACTATCTGCGTAGTATCGGATATAAGGAGAAGGAGGACGATGAGCTGGAGTCTGAGAGCATCTATACTGAGCGTATGGCTGGAATGCTGGCGCTTTATGCCGCTATGGTGCAGATCGCTTCTGCCAATGGAAAGCCTAACCCGTTCCCTATCAGCCATGGGTGGACCTGGATGGCTCGCTTGCTGAATCTGCCGCCTCGGTCTATCTCGCCATTGCTCGTACACACGTTCTTGTTGGTCGCAGGCGCCTCGCTGATGGCTGCCTACGGCAAGCAATTCAAGAAGCTGCTGGATATGCTGGCTAGTAGCTGGATCCCATCGATCTCTGCCAAAGACCCAACGGCCACAGCATCGAAATCCAATCTCTGCGGATACTTGGAAACGTACCAGCGGACTGGCACATTGCCCGAGTGCGAAGGCCGGGTCATCAAGCAAGATTGAAAGTATATTGATTATAATAAAAAACGAGATTTAAATTTCTTCAAACACATTTTCGTCATTAGCGGGGGGCTCTAGATCGTTCATGGTCTCAGTGCTCTCGTCGCCCATCAATAGCTGTACAGCGCGGTGGTTGAGATCGCTGCACGTCTCGTCAGTCTCGACCTTGTGCGCCTCGCGCAGAACCGGGTACACCTTCTTGGCCCGCAACGTCTCGCGGCCATAGTGCGTAGTGCACAACAAGTTAATCGCCTCTAGCAGCGTAGCACGGAGCTGGGGGTCGCTCTCGCGCTTCTTGTCGTCGCCCAGCAGCTGTATCTCCTCCGGCATATCTTCCATATCCTCCATATCAAACTCCTCAGGCCCACACAACGGAAGAAGAATATAGGGAAGCATGTTGGTTTCCTTGGTATCAAGGATCTCGCGATGGCTTTCTTTCTCAAAGCAAATATTCTTCATCGTCGAATCCACTCCACCGCGCCTGATAACGTCGGGGTACTCGCTAAACACCATGATCTTTGTAATAGGCATCTTGTCGTCATAGCTAGTGCGCTCCAAGAAATAACGCCGACCAAATGGGTGGTTAGTAACATCAGCAAAGACGCTGGCCAAGAAATTGAACCTGGCATCCTTATTATACGTCTTATCCATTCCCTTGACAAACACGTCTGTAAGCTGATCCAGGGCAAACCGCGAGTCACAAATGCCTGGAACATCGCCCACGTCTAGCTTGGCTAGAATGCGGCAGATCGAGTCCTTTTTCGTCAAGTTCGATAGCAACATACACGCCGTGTCTGCGATAATGCTCGTAGGGATAGTGATAAGCCGCACTACCATTCGTAGATAGTCCTCGTTGGCAAATAACTCGCATGTCGCTAGGCTGCTGGTCATGTTTACGAGCGTGCTCAGTGCGCTGTTGGCGGCGACTGGCAACTCGTGGCAGATAACGAGCAGGGGTTGCACCATTTTCTTAGCCCTTGCTTGCAACAGCTGATGGTGCTCAGACGTGGGGTGCGAGAACCCGACAATGTACGTGGCCGCAAGCTGGCGCACGTCTGACCGAGGACTGGACAGGAATTCTACGAGTTCGTCCAATTGCTGCTCCATTGAAATCAGGAAAAAAAGATAAATAGTTAAAAAAACAATAGAGAGGTTGAGAAAAAGTAATTTTTTTGGTAAGTAGAATTTTTGTGCGATCAGGGCTCAGCTTTTGTCCCTGACCAGATTACATGGATCAAATCGGAATAAAAGGGGTCTGTTTATTGATAGTTGCGTGGCACTGCTCTCAGTCGTCTACTCGACTATCCAACAGAGACTAATCCGCGCACCGTGTGGTCATATGCTCAAATGGGAGGTGTGCCTCTCAGGGCGTACAGGCCGAGCCTCGGTCGAAAGGCTATCCAGTTTGCACAGATTGTCCCACTGAACACAGCCAAAAGGACGATTGCTGAGGATCAAAGGGAGACTGCGGTACAAGCAGCTGCTCGGATAGCCAAAGCACGCTGGGCCAGAATACCCAAGATCCCACTCGAGCAGAAACACCTGTCACTACTCTGGCTCATGGCACATGCAGCAGTGCCAACGGTGTCAAAGCTCTCGCACTACATCCCAGACCTGCCTCCCGAATGTAAATTCTGTTATACTCTCAGCGAAGCCAATGCCACAGACAATGGTACAGTCAGCAATTCCCAACACGCACCCCACAAAACCATTATACACTACTTTTGGTTGTGCCCTCACATCCAAGATTTTTGGCAACAGGTGTCATGCTTCATTCAGGGGATCCACAACACTCCATCTGGTCCTGTCTTTAGAGTCGATCTGCATGCAGTAGCCACACGCTTTGGTGCCTGGTCACGCAGAATCCCAAATGCTGACATACTACATGGTCTGGCAGTCTGGGAGATTTTCCATGCTAGAGCAGAGCTGTCACTGGACAGCAAAAGGCTTGACAGTTTGGCTATGTTCCTCTGCTGGAAATCCGCCGTCATCTCGCATATTCTACATGACTTCTACTATTTCTACTCTATGATCATGGCCCACATATATTTGAAAAACGCTGGTTAATGGTGTCTAGCTGGTGGTACCACTTCGATCCAGGTGATGACGAGCTGGATGGAAAGATCTCATTTAGAAACGAATTGCAACAAGTGACCGGCCACCTGTATCACATTATTTAGTATCACCAACAGTCAGCTCCAGACGATGACACCAATGCCTCGGCTGCACCTGGCAATCTGCCCATTGTGGCTTGAACTATTTTTATTTCAATTAATCACAATATATTTGTGCTTAAAGGTTGTGCCAAAAAATTTTTTTGTTGCGATTAGGTACAGTGACCCACAAAATTGTACCAATGTTTTTCAATGTCGACTCCCAACTTGGATACCTCTTCTCACACCCCTCCTATCGCTCTGTGACTAATTGTTTAGGAGAGCCTAGGGTTGTGACTACAACAAATAAATAGAATCTATTTATCCTTTTTGTTATTGGCTATGCTACAAGCATTTAAGTACGTATTTTCCTTTCAACTTAGTTTTTTCTCAAAGTGTGTGCAAAACACTCCAGAGTTATTTGCTCAGCAAGTGTTCTTTTGATATTCGGTTTTCTTGTAGTTTTATTTTTCTTGTCATTGTCGCTAAACAAAAGTATTTCCTTTATCAAAATTAAAGCACTATCCAGAAAAATACTAAGAAAGTACCATCCATTAAATTATCAGGGCATAAGGCAATTATTCAGCTACCCTTGACATCAGAGCTAGCAAAGTATAATTCCAATAGTAGGTGACAACCAAGTATCTCGATAGACCTAATTTAAACCCAAGCCATTCCGCCCCCCTTCGTAATGTTAGAGAACCGACCTTCCTTGTCGGATTGTGTTTAGGAGACATGCCAGGACTATAAACCCAACCAATGACTCATACGGCAATATCATAATAAAGGCCACAGTGCAAGTGACATGTTGCGCACTTACGAAATTCAGGATAGTGGATACTTAGAGAAAATAGCAAACTGCAATCAGGCACATATTACGAATAGCGATAAAAGTATGTGTGTTCAGTGGGGTTGTAGAACTTATTTGCTAAGGGTGTAACGTGATGACAAGGCGTTAAATCACAACAAATTGTTTTAATATATTCTTGGGCCTACAGTTTACTGTTGCAATCTGTTGCCAACTGTACTTGCATTCCAAGATGGTTGTAATTGTCTATATCCGCTCACAATTGATTTTGTAGGGCTAAAGTACTGTTATTTTAAAGCTCCTACATAGCTGACATAGTCTTCATATGTTGTTATCATTGAAGGTCTCTTGCCTTGAGTGAAGTGTTGGCATCAATATTTCGAGAAGATTTCAATATGGAAGAGTAAGTTGTGGATGCTAGTGACAATTACTCAACTCCGCGTTATCTTGGAAGAATTCATGATGTCTGTCACTCTTGTGATTGATTATGTTCAAAAAGTTTAAAGGCTTAAGTAGAAGTGAGCGAGCTATTAACGATTTAAAGTACAAAATTGAAAAAACTAAGATAATGTAGTTTTATTTTTCAAATACACACACAATAGCTAGTAGTAAACAACGTTCTACTAGAATTTTGTGCATTGTAGCACTGACCTGTGACTATCTAAAAAATAGTCGCAGAGCGATAGAAAGAGTGTAGGGGAAGATACTCGAGATGGAAGTCGACATTGAAAAACATTGGTACAATTTTGTGGGTCACTGTATATGACCGAATATAATAAAAAATTAAGCGATTAAGAGTATAGTAATAAGCAGATGTGAGCAATAGTGAGCTAAGGAACCTCGATCCCCAACTTGGGGAGAAGCAGTCCATATTTACTGGCCCACTCGGTGATCGCCGCAGCCACCTTTGGCTGCAGCTCAGCGCGTCTCAACAGTTGATAGTTGTTGTGTGGCATCAAAAACTCTACAGCAGAGTTAACAAAATATGTTCAGAGTAGTTGGTCATCTTTGTCTCTACTTTATTTGCTTGTGTTTTTTTATTTTTTTGTGATCATTTATTGCTACTTTACTATGACACGTACACCAAGTCGCAAAGCCCAGGAATAGCACCAGGGCTTGCATACCCCGAAGTCCACCAAGGTTAGTATTAACATTATCACTACTCTGCATGCATACATACCAGAAGTTACCAAAGCCAGAATGTTACTGCAATAGAGTAATTGCTAATCATAGGTTGTTAAACACAAATACAATGTAGACGATTACTGGCTCTCTGCACAAGAGCACTCCTGGCCGCAAATTCCTTCCAAATGAGGCCAACGAAAGCAAGCTCAAGCTAGATGATCACTGCGAGCTGTTGGCCAGCATACTTGGTAATCTGGAGACTTCCTTCAAATTTCCAGGGCTCTGGCACCAGCTTAAACTGCAGAGAGCCTACAAAATGATTACACGGATACAGCCAAAAAAGATTTTGACAACATTACTGGTGCACCTCTTTCCGCCATTCTAAAGGAGGCATATGTTACAGACGCAGACCCAGAGGAGAGCACCTATGTGGAAGCGCTCATGGAGGTAGTTCAGTCGATTGACCACCAAGCAGCAAAGTTAAAAGCACTTCCAAAACAATATGCTAGAACGCCATACAATATTTTGGATGGTCAGGACTCCTCTATTGATGATAAGTCCCACCTTAAACCGGACGTTGTTTTTGCTTTCAAAGGACAAGTAGATGCCACCTTCCACGATGTGTTCATGCTCCTAGAAGCAAAGGGGCAGAAAGCAGGGCCAAAGGCTCAGCGCGAACACTTTAGTCAGGTGGCCAACTACACTCTGGCTCTTTGGAATAATCAGCCTACATGAACCTTCGTTCCCATTCTCTTTTTTCATGGAGCCCTGTTGGATCTTCTGGCTTTATTTGTTGGGATTGGGCATGACGGCGCTCAAGCACATGAGAGCGAAGAAAGCCCCAATCCTACGGAGGAAGAGTTCTCATCAGAGGACTTGTAATGATAAGGTTATATCAAGTGTTGTAGTGCAAGAGGAGTATTTAAAGGCAAGGCAGCGCCCTAGGCGCGCCGGCTGGAAATACTTCTCAGCAAGAAATATATTTCATACTTTCACATATTCTTGACATATTCACAGTGGATACTTACCAGTATATACTTACCTACTAATATTGGCCTTGTTACAAGAGTATAAACACATATAAATTCATAACTAGGAAATATAGACCATTCTGCATGATCCCTTTCTCTCAGGAAGGGTGGGCAAGGACTTAAATACAAAAAAACGACATTGGCATGGGGATGCACCTTGAGCCCTCCACTGTGACATCACAGTATCGACATAAGAGACAGAAAATTATTGCTCTGATATCTGGTGCCAACATGTGACAGCCTACTCAAGAAAGCAGTGATGGAGACTAGGCTGCCTGCTTGCCATCCTTACAAACTAGGATATAAAAGATTGCGGGCTGATATCAAAGAGCAAATATCCGTGCATGGGTATCCAGTGTTTTCAGTGGCACTACAGTGCTATTTGTATTGACGTCACACTTTTACAAGAAACATTTTCTTGACAGCATCAATACATGCCACATCGAGTTAATAGAATAAATAAAAATTTGATAAACCAGATAATAATACTGCCTAATCCAAAACGCAGAGGTAGCGTAAACAAGAGATATTAATATAACAGCTTTTTTTTTAGTTCAGTGCACTGGGCGTTCTACAGTGATTTTAATATGGTGACGTCAGAGATTGGCAATCATACCTCCAATTTTTGACATTGTTCTGTGACAGGCGGCTCAGAACTAGTAAACAATAGCAAGCCTGAAGGTGCTCCATGGCAACCAAACAAGAGTTACAATGACCAGAAATCGAATAAACTGTCTCTGCTTCAGTAAATATTTTTTGTATCCCAATATATATACATCTTTATATTCAACGATTCAGTTTACTTAAGTGTTGGATACTAACTTTTATCAACAAGAAGTACATCAAGCTATCAACTTAAAAGTGGTACCATTCCTTGAGCATGTAGACCAGACTCGCCAAGTTGTGCTGCCTGGTACAAAGCATAAATATATACAACAGATACTGCACTTGACATTCTGTCTGAATGCAGCTCATCATTGCACATGGTCACTTACAGCTAGAGATGGCAGCACTCGCCACAGCCTCATGGTCAAAGAGAATGAATGTTTGAAAAAAGTTCAAGTTTGTGGCAGAACTGCCTGGTGTGTTGACAAACTAAGTTATGCAAGGCGGGTGTCTAATGAATGCATGAGGCAGGGTCCTGTCCAGTTCAAATCTGCGGCCTGATCTCCTCTTTTTCGAAACGAGCTCCAAGACACTCAGCTTCAAAACAGCACACATCCTGTTTGAGGCTAAGTGCCAGATGAGCAAGGAGGAGGTGTACTCCGAAAATCTGGGCCAAGTAGTGCAATACGCGTTGGCACTGAAGGCCGTTCAGCTGATGTGCCGCTACATCCCTGTGCTTTTCCTGTATGGCTGCCAGCTCAACATGCTAATATTCACCCACAGCGGGTATTACAAGACCGATATTGGACCTGTGCTGTATGACAATGCAAACTTTAAGCTTACAGAGACTTACCTTGTCACTGAAAGGCCATTTATTAATAGCAGTCTCTTTGTTATCATTGCGCCAACCACTACTTACCTCACAATATAGTAGTTATCAATATATGAATAGAGAAAATAAAAAAGAACTAGCAAAATATGTTTAAACGTGGTTCCATATTTCAAGGGCGAGCGACGGGCTTTTATAATCAAAATATCGCGAGCTGCTCCAAGGCAGACCCGCGGCAAAAAGGAGCATTTGGCTCTGATCGATGACGACACACCAAAACTACACATTGTTGATTTGATTACATGTGATCATGCTCAGGAGACAATGTGTGTATGTGTGGTTTTTTTTTCGGGCACAAGAGCGTTAAAATTTCTTTTTCGTTTCTTTGATTGGCATACTTTTTTAATATTTATTTTTATTGTAATGGCGGCAGTTGTGAGCAACAACAAGCGCATGCGCTCCATTGAGAGCATGGATATGCCTGGCGGGTTCCCTGACTACAGAAAGCCCAATAAACGGCGATTGAACTCGTCCAGCGTAATTGGAAGTGGTGGTGAATGGCTTTTATCTTGCGTAACGGCTACTTTCAGCTACGCCAAGAGCTGGTTCTCTAGCACACCTGCGGCACCGCAGAAGCCTATCGACTCTGTGGTACCCTCGGCGGATAGTGGCGTACATTTGTCCAAGCCGCGTCAGCGGTCAAAGCCACACAGGAAGCGAAGGCGGGCAAGACCCCTAGTCCCTCACGATTATCGTCAAAGTAATAGGCAGAGCAAAAGCAGCAGACTTGTGGAGGAGTACACTACACCTTCTAGGCCTTACTATGGCGCCCAGTTGCTTAGCGCGGCGCGTAATCCGTCGTATAGCGAGGGCGTGTCGGCGTGGTCACAGGTATCGGAAGACACTCGGTCGGTACTTAGCATAGACAGCAGCATGCCTGATCACAGCGAGTACGACTACTTGTTTGGAAAATCTTCTGGCACCCCATCCCGGCAATTCATATTTGATAGCACCTTTGGTTCTAGCAAGTCACCGTCGCCCTTTACTACCGAAGCCACAGGCGTCAATAAGGGCCGGTGGGTACCGCCAAGCGTGAGTGCGAAGAAGACACCGGCTGATCTGTGGATATCTCAGTTACGCAAAAAGATTCAAGAAACATTGGCAGCTCCTTCTCCGGTCTCGAAGATCTCCACACCAGCGTATGACCGCGTTTGTCGCGAGCAAGGCGATTTCGAAGAGCGGTTGGAAAAGGCAAAGCAAAAGGTGGCGTTTGCCCTGCCGCCTAACGCCATGTCGATAATCGCCAAGACGCGGGCACCCGGGTTCACTGCAGAAATCAACAACGTACCAGTGAATGCCCATGACGTGGATACCTTGGGAGACGGTAAATGGCTGAACGACGAGGTGATCAACTTTTACATGCAATTGATTATGACTCGGTCCGAGCAGAACCCCGGATTGCCTCGTGTGCACGCCTTTAATACGTTTTTCTACTCGACGCTCAGAGACCAAGGATACGCCCGGGTGAAGCGCTGGACGCGTCGCACGAAGCTGTTTGAAAAGGACTTGGTTATCGTACCCGTGCATTTAGGCGTCCATTGGTGCTGCGCGGTGGTTGACTTTAGGGCCAAGGCTATCGTATACTATGACGCGTTGTTGGGCGATAACCATGAGTGTCTGAGACTGTTGATGGCATATTTGAGCGAGGAGAGCGAGGATAAACTGGGCAAGGCGTTTGACAAGGATGGGTGGACTATGCGGTGTGATAAACAGATCCCGCAACAGTTGAACGGCTATGACTGTGGCGTATTTGCCATTACTTTTGCAGAGTACCTTTCCCGCGATGCGCCCTTTTCGTTCTCGCAGGCCAACTGCCCGTCGTTGCGGCGTCGAGTAACATATGAAATAGCCACCGGCTCTCTAATTTCGGTCAATTGACTTTACTCAGAGGAATATAAAAAGATTTGTTATAGTTTGTTTACCCAATGGTGGCTATGGCTGACCGAAGCAAGGACTCCATGTTCGTAGCCCACTTGTTCAGAGCCTCAAACTGCTGGTGCTCAGCAGTATCCTGCTCCACGGCCAAGATTCCTTGCTCCTGGTCGATATTGGCTTTGAGACGCTTGTCGAGGATCAGGGCAACCAGTAGTTGTTCAGCGTCTGCAGGCGCGATATCCAAGCGCTTGGCCAGCGAGTCGATACGGATACGCGTGTAGGGCAGGACGGCGCTCTCCAGGGCCTGCATACGCAGCGTGCGACGCAGATCAGCAATATAGCGAGCAATGAAAGGGTCATCCTGGATATGCTCGGTATTCTGACTCAGCGTATGTTCAAACCTGACGACATCCTGGCTCTCAAAGGCAGCAACCAACGCAGTGATGGCAACGATAGCCGGATCGTTGACATAGGACATGGCCTCGGGGCCAGACAAGGGATTGACCTCACTCTCCGATAGGAGCGAGGCTAGAACCAGGTACTTGAGAACTTGGACGCGCTGGGGACTGCCCGCCTCATCGTAGTTTTTAAAGGCATCGAAAAAGTTGGCTTTGGCTTGCTCCCAGTTACACTCGCCCATATACATCTTGCCACCGCACTCGCGAATAAAGCCCATGATACGCGGGTGAGGAATAGCCGACTTGATGGTCATACACTGGAGGTAAGTATCCTTGAGTCGCTTGTGCTCCTCGCGGGCCGCGTACATAGCCAAGTACATAGCGTGGATCTCCAAGAGCTGAGTACCACGCTCCAAAATAACAGCACCCGAGTCATCCTCACACTCGCGCCGCAACTCACCCAACAAAGTATCAAGTGCCGGGTACTCGTGCTGGTCTAGGAGGATTTTCGCAAGGCGTAGGCTGGTGCGCAGCCACAGACGATCGTTCTTGGTCTCTTTGAGCACCGCCAAAGTCATTTGGTGGAAGCGCTGGACAAACTCTGGAGTGGCTGCTAGTGATACGCGTTCTAGCATGTTGTTGATACTCTTTTCGGCGTAGTTTCTGGCGACGATTGACTGCCGTACGTAGTCGAGCATCTTTTCGTAGTAGCTGAGAACTTGGTCAAAGTGACCCTCGCGGAGACATAGTTTAAGCATTTGCTTGGTTGCCTTGAACCCCCACTCGGTTAGGGAGGGAGAGTCGTCGACTACGGTTTGGAACTCGCGGATGGCTGCGTCGAAATCTTCGCGCAGTCCCTTGGCATTGTAGTAGCGATTTTCAACCCCGACCTCCTCTCCACCCTCACCGTCGTCTTCTTCATACTCGAACTCGTACTCCTCCTCATCTTCGTACATAAAGTCATCGTCCGACATTGTTAAATGAAGCTTATTGAGTAATTGATAGAAAATTGAAGAAAATAAAAAAATGAAGCAAAGAAGACTGCGTCAGCACACATGGGATTTTCTTCCCCTTCCCCCCTTTTAAAAGAATCAGAGGGAGAAAAAGAGGCTTACAATACAAAAAGAAACAAAACTCCTTTTTCACTCTTTCCTTCATTAATTCATCTTTTCATTCTTTGTTTTCATCTTTCCTCTTGCTAAAAAATTATGACAAACATTGTCGGAAACGGAGTTACTCCTGAGCATTTCAGTGGAGTAGCCTCAGTGACGCTAGGTCCAGCGCGAGGGAATGACCGGCATCCAGCAATCATCACGAGAACCGCCACTGGAGCCAACGTCGAATTAAGCGAGCTCCTAGGCGGCGGCGACCTTAACGGAGCCAACAGAAAAGCAGTCAGCCAAACACTAATGGAGTCCCGAGAGGATTTCCACACACATCCTCGGTCCCTAGCGTTGGCACACATGCAGTTGGCTGACTGGCGTGGGCAAGATAAGCTACGCACAGCGACAGCACTTTTAGTAGTGTGTTTAAACTTGGAGGTTGCTCCGCCAGACTCGATTCGGCCCGAAAAAAGCGCAGTGCTGGAGGCGTGGGTAGACCCCAAGGAGCCTGTACAAATGCCTACGTCGGAGGAGCTGGCACTGCAGCAGGCGGCAGCGGCGGCAAATGGCACGGTGCAACGTAACGCGGCTCGTGAGCCGTCTCACATTAAGCTTATTGGCGATAACCTCTTGAGGCAATTCGAGCAGCTCCATCGACACGTCAAATGTCGGTCGCTGATAGAGTGTGTGATGGAGGATTTGCGCAAGTGTACGACGCAGCTCCGACGCGCATCAAAAGAAGAGCGAGTGATGTTTTACTATAACGGACATGGCGTGCCTCGGCCAACGCCCAGCGGAGACATTTGGGTGTTTAACAGGCAGTTTACTCAGTACATTCCAGTGGGAGCCTCGGATCTGATGTCCTGGCTCGGTACTCCGTGTATTTATATCTGGGACTGTTCGATGGCTATGAATATCGTGCAGGCGTTTGAGAAGAACTCTAAGCTGCGCGAGCAAGAGATTTCCAAACTCCGCCATGTCGCCGAGGCCAAGGGGATCAGGGTGCCGATGAGTCGGTCGGAGTCTCCGCACGTGATTGCTGATGCGATATCTCTGGTCGCTGCTGCTGTGGCGTTAGCGCAGAACCCAGTTACTGGAGGGCCCGCGCAGGGTCCACAGCAAGCGCAGGGCCAGGCGCCAGTAAACACGGCGCTAATCAACCTGGCGCTGTTGCCGGCGATGCACCACGAGGACATACACTTTGCAGCGACGAGATCTGACGAGCTTTTGCCGACGAACCCGGAGCTGCCGGCGGATCTGTTTACGTCGTGCTTGACTACGCCGATAAAAGTAGCGCTGCGGTTCTGGGTGATCCGCAACCCAAGGACGTCCAAAGTCACAGTGGAGATGTGCGACAAAGTGCCTGGGTCTATTCTCGAGCGGCGTACGCCTATTGGCGAGCTGAACTGGATCTTCACGTCGATTACTGATACGATTGCGTGGAGTACGTTGCCGCGCGAGCAGTTCCGCAAGCTGTTCAGGCAGGACATGGCAGTGGCGACTCTTTATCGCAACTTCATGCTGGCTGACCGAGTGATGCGGTTCTATGGCGTGCACCCGCAGGTTACGCCGGCTATCCCTCCGACGCACAAGCATCCGCTGTGGGACAGCCTGGATCTGGAGATCGACATGTGCCTGCAGCAGCTGCCTCGCATTCTGAAGGAGGCCGAGCGGAAGAAGCAGCGCGAGGATCGCATTGCGAGGACGCTTGGGCGGAAGCACTTGGCCAATGGCGTGAGCATTCCTCGGCCTGACTTTATGGCGCCGCTGGTTATGGACCTGGAGATTGTGGGCAACTTTCCGTCAATGTCGCGCAGACATGGGACGCGAGTCGGGCTGGGCGGGGCGATTGAGAGCGAGGACGAAGAGTCGGACAGTGACGGCGATAGCGATGGCGGCGGGGCGTTATCGCCGGGCAGTAGCGACCCTCAGCAGGCGCCGGGCTACGTGTGCAGCTCTTACTTTAGCAACCAGCTTTATGCGTTTGAGGTGTGGCTGCAGCATGCGGCGACGGTCGTGTCGCAGTTTGTGTCTGACCGGGGACCCGACCAGACGCCAAGGTCGCTGAGTACCGAGCGGCCGTCGGACCTGGATCCGCCGGATGAGCTGCCGGCGGTGCTGCAGGTGCTGCTGAGCCAGCAGTTCCGGCTGCGGGCGCTGATCTTGCTGTACCGGTTCATGAACCTGGGGCCGTGGGCGGTGGATCTGGCGATGGCGGTGGGGATCTACCCCTATATGACGAAGCTTTTGGCGTCGACTACCACGGAGATTCGCGAGATCCTGATCCTGGTGTGGGCGCGGCTGTCGGCGGTGGACATGGCGCTGCACCCGGAGCTGATGAAGCGCGATGGGTTCGACTACTTTGTGGCGTACTTGGCGAACAACATCCAGATGCAGAACGAGCCGGTGAGCGACAAAGTCAAGCTGTGCGACACTGTGTCTGCGGCTAGTGCGTTTACGCTGGCTATGCTGTGTCGCGACAACTTTGACGCACAGCAGTCGTGCTTTGACGAGCGGGTGCTGGACTACTTTTTGGTGTACCTGCAGCGGCCCGACAATGGCACCGAGGAGCGGGCGTGCCTGCGGACGTGGATTCTGCTGTGCTTGGCCGAGCTGTGGAAGGCGCATCCGAATGCCAAGTGGATGGCGATTACTTACAAGCTGTGCGTGATTGCGTCCAAGAAGGAGGAGCTGGAGGACCGCCAGCGGAGGAGCCAGCAGGCCAATGCGCCGTCGTTTGAGGAGCTGCTGGCGTCGAGTGCCGAGGACGACAGCGTGGATGCAAGGAACGCGCAGGATCTGCTAATCCAGATGGCCTTCCACCGGTCGCCCGTCGTCAGGGCATCGGCCATCTACGCCATTGGCACCTTGGTCAGCGACCTGGCGCAGCTGGGCGACGACCCGGGCGTGGTGACGATCGTGCGGCTGGTCGAGCGGCAGCTTTACGCTGTGCTGCTGCAGGCGGCGGGCGACGGAAGCCCGATGGTAAGACGCGAGGTTGTCGTTGTCATTGGCTGGGTGTTTGCGTCGTATATGGAGCAGGTGGTCGATGCTGTGGCGCGTGTTGTGGCTGAGGAGCTGCGCGGGGAGGGCCGGCGCGTGGCTGGCGACTCGCTGGACGTCCTGCTGACGCAGATGTACAAGGCGCTGCTGAAGCTCAGCGTCGACGCGCACCCTGACGTGGCGCTGGCGGCGCGGGAGGCCTGCGACGTGCTGATGCAGTGCTATGCCCACTCGCAGGCCTTCTTTGACGCTGAGGCCCAGCTCGACCAGGCCCTGCATCGCCTGGAGATCTCGCGCTCGGCGGAGGGCCAGCCGCCCATCCTGGGCTTTTTGCGCAGTGCGGGCGTTGGCGACGCCCTGCTGGGGCAGCAGCCGCAGCAGCCCCAGCAGCAGCAGCCAAGGGAGGGCGCGCAGGCCCAGCGGCGGGTGTCGGCCCACACACACTTTAGAGCGTCGCCGCTGCTGGCTACTACGCAGCAGCGCCACCGGGGCGAGAACTCGGCCCAGGCCAATGCTGCGCATCGCTACACTATGCACTTTACGCAGGGCGGAGGGCGTACTGGCGTGTTTGGCGAGCGGTCCTCTCCGCAGTCTCCGACCCCAAACGGCTCGGTCCACCAGGCCGAGTCCGTGGAGAGCGGCGAGTCGCGAGGGTCGGAGCGCTTTGCTGGCGCTGAGGCGCAGCATCGGCTCAAGGAGATTGCGGCTGCGTGGCGGGTGTGGGGTCAGCGCGAGCTGCGCGACATTACGTCGACGTTGGTTGACTGGGCGGGGGCGCACTTTACTGAGTTTGACATCTCGCTGTTTGCCAACGTCAGCGGGCCCCTGCGCGGGTCGGCGGCGCTGGTCGAGAGCCGTGAGCGGCACCGGCGCATTGAGCGGATGGAGGCTAGTGCGCGCATGATGGGCGCTGGTGCCGGGCAGGTCAAGTGGGTTGACGTCACTGCTGTGGCGTCAGGTGCTCTCCGCGCGTCGGCTGCTCTGTTGCATCCGCTGGAGCCGCACGCGATAGTGGCGACGCGGCTCGGCTCGGTGTTTGTCTACGACTGGGAGCAGCAGGCGCAGGTCGGGCAGTGGAGTGTTGGCGCTGCTGGCAGGTACGAGGAGGCGGCGGATGTCAGGGCGCTGCATCTGGTCAACCCCCTGGGGCAGGCCAAGTTGCTTGTGGGTACGGCTGACGGCATGGTGAGGATCTTTGCGTCGCATGCTCCGGACTTTGAGCTGGTACCTGGAATGGCCTTCCCGCGGCCGCGACTGTTGACTGCGTTTATGGCGCTGCCGTGGGTGTCGCCTCGAGTGTCGTCGGCGCCTGCTGCGTCGACTGTTACTAGCAACCAGCGTATGCGGGCGCTGCAGCAGCAGCAGCAATTGGTACTGCCGCTGATTAATGGCGACTTGGCGGGTGAGAGCTGTGGGCTGGTGACGGCGTGGAACCAGCGTAGCGGCGTGCTGTTTGCTGGCGGTAATGATAAGGAGATCCGCATTTGGGATATCACTGCTGAGATGTGTATTGAGGAGATCGCGGTGGCACCCCTGGGCGGCGTCACTTGTGTGAGCCAGGACGGCGTGTCTGGTAACATCTTTGCTACTGGGTCGACTGCCGGCGCTGTGCGTGTGATGGATCGCCGTATGGACGCTCGTACTAGTCCTGTGGCCAACTGGCGTGAGCATGCGCCGTCGCGGATCCGCAATGTTGTTATGCGGGCTGGAACTACCGAGGTCGTTAGCGCGGCGGCCAGCGGCGAGGTCAAGTACTGGGATCTGAGGCACCGCGAGTCAGTGTATACTTTGGAGGGTACTCACAAGGGTCTGCGGCATATGCTGGCGTATGAGCAAGCGCCGGTGACGCTGACTGCTTCTGAGGATACGGTGAAGCTGTGGAATCAGAGGGGTAATAACATTGGCATCGTGACGAGTGGCGAGAAATCTTATCCGTCGGCTTCGTCATATGTGAAGAGTTTCACTGGGTACGGACAAAAGGCTCATACTGTGGCTGTCTCGGCTGTCGCTATGCACTCGTATTTACCAGTGGCCCTCATGGTTACTGAAGACGGCCGTGTCAGCTATATACAGCCGAGGAAACAGCCTCAGCGTAATCAGCAGCAGCAGCCGCTGCCGTCGTCGTCGTTGTCGCTGGCTGGCACGCGCGCTAGCTCGCTGAGAGAAAGTAGCTTTCACATGTAAAAGTAAGACACACGTGACAATTGACCTCCTCTCCGGAGAGGAATAGGGGTCCGCGCGCCCTTGATAGTAGCTTTATAAAGCCCGATACTGCACAGGCCTCCTCCCTTTCTTTTTCTCTCTTCGTTCACATCCTTTTCTTATCTTTATATCTGTATTCATATATCCAGGAAAAAAAACCAAAGCTATTTTATACCTTTTTTTTGTAATCATGTCTTCTGAGCTTCGCTTTGATAACCGTGTTGTTATAGTGTCTGGTGCTGGTGGTGGACTGGGCAAGGCTTATTCTTTGTTTTTCGCATCGCGTGGAGCCAAGGTCGTTGTCAATGATCTGGGTTCGGGTCTGAAGGGTGAGGGCAGCTCATCTAGTGCTGCTGATATCGTCGTTGATGAAATCAAGAAAGCCGGTGGACAGGCCGTCGCTGATTATCACAACGTATTGGAGGGTGACAAGATCGTGGAGACGGCGATTAAGGCGTTTGGGCGAGTGGATGTGGTTATCAATAACGCTGGTATCCTGCGTGACAAGTCGTTCAAGAGCATGAGCGACAAGGACTGGGATGACGTATTGAACGTGCATCTGCGTGGCGCCTACCTTATTACCAAGGCGGCTTGGCCATTTATGCGTAAGCAGAAGTTTGGACGTATTGTTATGACTTCTTCGGCGGCTGGTATTTACGGCAACTTTGGGCAGGCTAACTATGCGGCGGCTAAGCAGGCGCTCGTGGGGCTGAGCAATTCCTTGGCGCAGGAGGGTGCGAAATACGGTATCACCTCTAATGCTATTGCGCCCCTGGCTGCGTCTCGTATGACTGCTACGGTTATGCCACAGGAGATCTTGGATGCGCTCAAGCCTGAGCTTATAGCACCGCTTGTCGCCTATCTGACGCACGAGTCTACTGTGCAGAGCGGCGGGTTGTATGAGATTGGGGCGGGCAAGATCACTGCTCACCGCTGGGAGGCTACCGAGGGCGTTGTGTTCAAGGCCGATGACTCGTTTACGCCGGCGGCTGTCAAGGCGAGATTCGACGAGATTGATAACTTTGAGCGTAAGGGTCTGTTCTACCCGACTTCTATGAAGGACACTGACTGGCTGGGTAAGCTTGAGCTGGCAAAGGGTCTTTCTACTAACGTCAAGGGCGCAGAGCTAAGGTTTGATGGCAAGGTCGCTATTGTATCGGGTGCTGGTAACGGACTTGGCCGTGCGTACGCTCATATGTTTGCGCGCTCGGGTGCCAAGGTCGTTGTCAACGATCTGGGCTATGTCGACCATGAAGGCAAGAAGGTGCGTGCTGCGGACTTGGTCGTTGCCGATATTAAGCGCATGGGCGGCGATGCCGTTGCTAACTACGATTCGGTGGAGGACGGCGAGAAGCTCGTGGAGACTGCTATCAAGAGCTTTGGTCGTGTGGATATTGTCGTCAATAACGCGGGAATCTTGCGCGATAAGGCCTTTGCCAACGCTACTGAGCAGGACTGGGACCTAGTGTACCGTGTGCACTTGCGCGGTACGTACAAGGTCAGCAAGGCGGCGTGGCCGTATTTCGTGAAGCAAAAGAGCGGCGCTATTATTAATACGAACTCGGCGGTCGGCATCTTTGGCAACTTTGGTCAGACTAATTACGCCGCTGCCAAGGCTGGTATCCAGGGATTCACTGATACTTTGGCTATTGAGGGCGCCAAGTACGGCATCCGCGCTAACACCATTGCGCCTAACGCTGGTACCGCTATGACTGCTACTATTATGCCGGCTGAGATCGTCGAGATGCTTAAGCCCGACTACGTCGCCCCGCTTGTCGGATATTTGGCTCATGAGTCTACCCCGCATACTGGTAAGCTGTTCCAGGTCGGGTCGTGCTGGATCTCGGAGATCCGCCGGCAGCGCTCGGGTGGTGTTGGGTTCCCTATGAACCGTCCATTGACTCCTGAGGCTATTGCGCAGCGCTGGATGGATATTGTCAACTTTGACGATGGCCGCGCTCACCACGTTGCTAATACTCGGCAGAGCTCTGCTGAGCTCTTGGATAACGCGTCTAATACCGAAGAGCAGGCCGCTGAGGACGACGAGGATAAGGTCGATTTGGCGCGCGCCTATGCCGATAAGAGCGAGCCGCAGGTGTTTGACTACACTAAGCGCGACGTCGTGCTTTATGCTCTGGGTATCGGCGCATCGCGTAATGACTTGCCGCTCGTGTATGAGAATAGCGATTCGTTCCAGACATTCCCCACTTTTGCTGTCATTTCTGCGTTCCACACGCGTCAGGAGGTTATGAGCTACTTGCCGCCGTTCAACCCAATGATGCTACTCCACGGCGAGCAGTTCGTCGAGATCCACCGGCCTATTCCTACTGAGGGCCGGCTCTTGTGCACTACGCAGGTCGTTGATATCCAGGATAAGGGCAAGGGCGTGACTGCCGCTGGCCGTATAACTATGGCTGACAAGGACGGCAATGTTATTGCTGTTGCCGAGTCGACGACGTTTATCCGCGGTATTGGCGGGTTCAGTAAGAAGCCAGGGTTCAAGGCATTGCAGGGACCGAGCCGTCCAGCGGCTGCTACATCTGACAACGCTATTCCCAAGCGTAGTCCCGATGCTGTGCGCACGCAAAAGACGTCCGAGGAGCAGGCTGCTATCTACCGTCTGTCGGGCGACTTTAACCCGTTGCATATCGACCCAGAGATGTCGAAGATGGGCGGATTCAAGACTCCAATTCTCCACGGTCTGTGCACCTTTGGACACGCTGCTCGTCATGTCGTTGAGCTGGCGGCGAACGGCGATGCTACTTTGCTGAAGAACGTCAAGGTTCGCTTCTCGGCTCCTGTCATCCCTGGTGAGACTCTGGAGACTAGCATGTGGGCTGATAAGAGCAACCCCAACCGTGTGTTGTTCCAGGTCCGTGTCGTTGAGCGTGATACTATCGCTATCACTAATGCTGCCGCGGAGTTCTCGGTTCCTGTTTCTCTGGCTGGTCATAATAACGCCAAACTTTAAGTTCTTTTTTTATTCTTTTTTTTATACCAACATGAATATGTTTCTTTGCTTCTTTTTGAGTGGCTATTTTTTTTTTTAAAAAGAGAACACAAAGATGAGCTTTTTGCTTTTTTTTTCTATTCAATGATTTCGTACTTTTTTCTTTTCTTCAACTCCAAACAGCTTATTATTATTATTTTTTTTTGAACAACTACTTTCTATATTATCACCATGTCTAATCATGTATCAGCAGCTCAGGTTACACCCTCAGAAGTGTTGGGTCTGGTATTTGAATATCTGCTTAGCAAGTCGTACTACACCCTAGGTAATGAATCGCGTGATATAGAAGAGATGAAAGAAGCTCGGTCTGTATGCTATATGTGGCGGAAGGCCGCTATTGAATACTTGTGGAGGGAGCTTCATCTTACTATAAATGAGAACACTAGTAAAGTGTATGCTGATCGTCCAACATACATCGATGGCAATTGGTTGCCACGCAACACGGAGTATCTAGTCAAAGAGCTCAGTATAACTGTGTCTCGAGAGAGTATATTTAGTGGGGCTGCTTCTGAGCTTTTGACAAAGTACATGGTCGATACACCATGCTTGCCACATGTGTACAAGCTCCGTATTTTTCTCTCAGATGAAGCCCTCGAGAACAGCTCCATATATGATAATGCTACTGGCAACGCTCTAGAGTTTGCTCAGTTGCTCAAACGGATAGCTCCTGCGGCACATTCGACAATGGTTACGTGTGACAGGAAAGAAGGGGTGATAGAAGAAGGGGATGAGAACGCATTGAGTGTTTTTATGAATCATTTGTTTATCGAAGCTAGGAATTCGGAATTTGACATGGGAAATATTGGTTTTAGGTACAAGTCAACTATTGCTCACATACCTCAACTTACCTCACTAAGCATACAAGCATTGTCTGTCGCAGATCCGCGTACAATTCTGCTTCATAAATGCTCCAACACTCTTCTCAATTTAAATGTCGGTATCAGCAATCAGAGGTTATTGATAAGTGATATAAAGGGAAATAGTGTTGTGTATCCGAATTTAAGAGTTCTGAAAGCAAAATCAAATACCATGAATGTTGCTGCTGTCATAACAACGCCAGAAAGTATTGTGCCGTTTCCTTGTTTGAAAAGTCTAACACTACGTATGACTTATCCCTATTCCGATGATGTATTATTTAGAGGGAATAATCTACAGTACTTGAAAATACGTATCGATAAGAATACTGTAACTAGGCTAAACCAATACAAGGTATTTAATAGCAAAGCCTTGCAATATGTAGAAATTACAGAGGCTTCTATCTGCGCTAATTTGTTTCGTATTCCTGAGTCCACTGTGGTAAGTTTTCTGGGTAATATGTTAAATACTGTTCAAGTATTGACTGTACAAACAGGGTTTGTAGCTAGAAATATGATAACAGCAATGCAGAATGGCTATGATTTGACATGTATTCAATACCTTTACGTAACTAGAACGAGTTTGTCTCTATATGTTGTATTGAGCTTGTTGAGAGGACTTCCAATACTTGCAAAACTAGCATGTGGTATTTATGGAATGGGTTCAGAGCTTGAACTTATTCCAAATGAGGAACTGCCTGATCACATAGCCATTGAATATGAGAATGTGGGAAAGCGCTTGCATACTTGGCACTTGGTTAACTACAATATGTCTGCGGTTAGCCAACTTGCCAGAGATGTCATACTTTTAGCATTGGTGTGCCCAAAGCTTGGCCGGGTTATGGTGGATCCGAGTAATGCTCCTGAGCTTAATGCTAGTATCGCCAATGTGCTTCAAAGAGACGTGTATGACAAGTATGCTGAGCAGTTAACTCAGCTTCACAGCATTGCCTATTAGTGGCAAATATTTCACTGCATGGTCTTTTATTAATAAAGTGCAATACATAACAATAGACGTCTAAAGGTGCTTAAAATGAGTAAAAGAAATGTTTTTTTTTCACTATCACTCGCAATAAAGGGGAGCTCAGTACTCCCAGCGAGTGGATCCAAACCTTGAGATTAAGAATAGAAGGGTGGAGATGCGCCTG
Organism: Coemansia sp. RSA 922; assembly: GCA_027577415.1. NCBI lineage: Eukaryota > Fungi > Kickxellomycota > Kickxellomycetes > Kickxellales > Kickxellaceae > Coemansia > Coemansia sp. RSA 922. Next base: position 12,474 of record JANBQS010000075.1, on the reverse strand, counting down.
TCGCCGCGCGGGGGAGCTACTAGCCAATACTTGGCTACTGTCGACGGGTCTTCCTCTGTCGACTAGTCGGTCAATTTGATTTAGTCGATCATGGAGGTGAAATAGCGCCCCTTTGATGGACAATGTCTTTTGAACTTTTGCCAAGATTCACCTAAAAGTATTTTTTTTTTTTGTAAAATGGCTAAACAATTTTTCAAAAGGGTAAAGGAGCCAAAGAGGCCCACTGCTTTTTAAAATACTTTATGCCGCAGCTCGCCTCTAGCATAGTGTTTCTCTTGTCATTTTCTTTAATCTTTATTCAAGCTCATTAAACTTTTGTACACTCTCAAATACTCTTTAGGTTTCGCCATGTTCAACCATGTATCAGCAGCGCAGGCACTTCCTTCTGAAATACTACGCCTAGTAATAAATTATGCGGCTAGTATGCCGTGCCACGATTCAGATAATGAATCTCACGCTATAGACGGGGTCAAACAAGTCCTGTCCGTGTGCTATATGTGGCGACAGGCTGCTCTCGAATTCTTGTGGAGAGAACTAAATATTAATGTATTGGAAGAGGATGAAGAGGTTTGTGAAGATCGCCCATCGTGGGTTAATAACTATTGGCTACCACAAAGGACAGAGTATCTGGTCAGGGAGTTTGGCATTAGTGTCTCTCTGGAGGGTATATTTAGTGGGGCTGCTTGTGACCTGTTGACAAAGTACATGGCTGATACACCATGCCTGCCACATGTGTACAAGCTCCGCTTTTTTCTCTCAGATGCTTACCTCAAGCACAACTGGGAGTATGGCAATGCCACTACCAACGCTTTAGAGTTTGCTCAACTGCTCAAACGGATAGCTCCTGCGGCTTCTTCTATAGTGGTTAGGTTAGGCAGGGGATTTTGGAAGCTAGATGGAAATGACAAAGCCATGTGTGTTTTCATGAACCAGCTGTCTATCAAGGCTAGAAGCGTGGCGTTGGACTTGGGAGAGATCGGTATCAAGCATAGGTCAACTATTGACCACATCCCCCAGCTTACCGCATTGAAGATGAAGGGGATATTTGCGGTGGACGCCCGTACAAGCCTGCTCCATAGATGCTCCAATACTCTTCTAGATTTAGATGTCGATACGAATAACCCAAAGTCCTTGATATGTGATATAGATGGCAATGCGGTTGTCTATCCAAATTTGAGGATTCTGGTAGCAAAATCGCCCATCATTGATTACTCTGATGTCATGGAGACGCCGGAAAGTATTGTGCCCTTTCCTTGCTTAGAAAGACTTCATCTGCACATGCCTTATCCATATTCCGACAATGTGTATTTCAGAAGAAATGGTGATACTCTGCGGTACTTGAGTATTCGTATTAACAAAAATATTGTTAATATGCTAAGTAAGTACAGAGTGTTTGAGAACAGGCACAAAGCCTTGCGACACGTGGACTTTTTTGCGGCTTACAACAGTGCAGATAATTATCACATTCATGGATCTGATTTGAGAAGTTTCATGGGCAATCTTTTAGACACAGCTAAAATATTGTGGCGGACCAAACGTGACACTAATATCAACTAGTAACAAGGGAGACACGAGCCGATCCACCAAGTATTAAAGGAAAATAATTCAAGTATCTGCCCTTGCGGACCCTCTCCGCCACTGTCACAAGTATCCACACGGAGCCATTGAACAGTACCTTCCATGCACTTAAAAACTTAATCCACTGTCATAGGTATCGATAATAAAACATGGTACCAAGCCACTCACATATATAACGCAATACAAACCTTTGTCATGGGGCCAGCTACAGACCATCGCGCTCGAATTTTCATGCACTCAATAATACTCATGGTCAACCTTAGAGCAACAGCACATGACATTGCAATTACAAGCCCATCCACCCACATATCGGGCCAATCAAGACACACGATTTTAGACCTAGCACTTATATATCTGTTATTTGACAATTGACTGCCTTATTATATGCTATCTCTACCATTCTATACATTTAACTTGCAACATCTACCATGCACCCGCATCGAGCAACATAGATATTCAAAATTGAAACTCAATATGTAGCCATAGAGCTAATGGCAACAATGCAGAGTGGCTATGCTTTGACGTGTATTCAATATATTCATGTTGCTAGGACGAGTTAGTCTTTATATGTCGTATTGAGCTTGGTGCGAGAACTTCCAATACTTGCAAAACTGGCATGTGGTATTTATGGAATGGGTTCAGAGTTTGAACCTATTCCAAATGAGGAACTGCCTGGCCATATAGCTTCCAAATATGAGAACGCGGGAAAGCGCTTGCATACTTGGCACTTGGTTATCTACAATATGTCGGCGGTTGGCCAACTTGCCAGAGATGTCATACTTTTAGCATTGGCGTGCTCAAAGCTTGGCCGGGTTATGGTGGATCCGAGAAATGCTCCTAAACTTAATGCTAGTATTGCCAAGGGACGCATATGGTAAGTATGCTGAGCATTTGGCTCAGCTTTTCAACATTGCCTATTAGTGGCAAATATTTCACTGCGTGGTCTTTTTTATTAATAAAGAGTAGTGCTTTAAAATACACGTCTAAAGGTGCTAATTAGTAATAATTAATCAAAAACTGGTGATACCGTGCCATTTGCTGGCGCTGGCTTTGCGCCTTTGCCTTGGTTTGTCAAAGAATCTTTTTCAAAGACAAAGTGCCAAAATGTTTTCTTTCAATAATATTTTTGAGCTGCGGCATCCCGCTCTTCTTTTCTCTTCACCAGTTTTTTTTTAGTCAATCTACTCTTTTTTTTGGCTTCCTAGCTCCACTTTCTCCAATACTCTATATCCACTATGTCCTACAGTGTGTCGTCTGCTCAGGTTCTTCCTTTTGACATTGTGCGCTTAATTTTAGAATATGCAGCCCCTCCAACTTTGCTCTCACTTGGTGAATTAAGTGCCCAAAGTGGTGCCGCTAACGAGTTTTTGTCAGTGTGCTCTATTTGGAGGCAAGCAGCACTTGCATATATCTATAGGGCAATTAGGATTACAATCGACACCGATATGAGCACTTTCTCTGTGGGCCATCTGGGACAGGCAAAACAGTTTGAGCTCTGCAAGAATAGTTTGCACTTGGTTAGGGAAATCCATGTGAATGCTAATTTGTCAGATATTATAAGTGGCGCTGCCTACAAACAACTTTTAACATGCATAGAAGACGCTACAATCTATCCTCTTGCTTGTAAATTGTACATTACAATTTCCGCTTCAGACTTTTCAAAGCACACTAGGGGCAGTGATTCAGCCAACACTACTGATTTTGTTCAGCTGCTCAAATCAATGACTCCTGTGGCAACAACTATAGGAGTCAATTGCTCTGGTAAACTAGAAGGCATTAATGAGCTTGACGAAGAAGCTCTTGGATTGCTTCTAAAGTCGCTATATTGCAGTGCAAAGAGCTCATCACTTGCCTTAGGAATGTTTGCCTTGAAGAGTAGGCTAACTATTGCTTCTATATCACAGCTTTCATCAATAACAATGCGTTATAATAACATGCTTGGCATGAACATGTCATTGGTTCATAAATGCGCAGAAACGCTTCTCACATTGAATATTGGACTTTGTGATGCCAAATCACTTATATATGACATAAATGACGCTAATGTGACATATCCAAATATGCGGCACCTGTGTTTGAATAGGGCTGACTTTGACGCCACTGTTACACGAGTCTTTGCTCCTGGGATTGTACCATTCCCTAATTTACGAAAGTTGATACTGAACATACCATATCCCTATAGCGATGATGTGCTATTCCGGGGCAACAGCGCCTCCCTTGAGCGTCTAGATCTTGAAGCAGATAGCAATACTGTGGCTATGCTTAATAGACTACGCGTATTTGAAAACAACTCTAAAGCGTTGTGGCATGTGGGTATTAGCGAAGACTACAGCAACCACCGTCTCTCATTAGTTCCAAAGGACGACTTGAACAAATTTGTGGACAACCTAATGAGCTCTGCTCGGATAGTGACATTGAGCGCTTCAAACATAAAGAGATGCTTCAAAGCAACAGCAACAGCAACACAGCCCAATCCCAATTTTAGGCATATTCAATCTTTGAGATTGGATATTTGCGGCTCTCCATTTTATGAAATATTGTGCTTGCTGAGAGCATTCCCTGCTCTTATCAATATTCATTGTGATATCTCTGACCTTGGCCCGGAATTAGCTCATATTAACTCAGATGATCTGCCTGAACACATAGAATCCTTATATGGACAAGTTGGAAAAAATTTGATTTACTGGGAGATGACTTCTTATTACTCTCACTTAATAGAAAAAACTGTCGAGTATGTTATGCTCCTAGCACTGGCCTGTCCAAAGCTGAGGAGAGTGAAGTTGATGAAGGGAACTGCTCCAAATTACCATGCTAGGGTTTCTGATGCACTAAAGAGCGGTCCATATAGCAAGTACGCTTCTAAACTCAATCGCCTACTGAGTGCCGTCTATTGATTGCGAGGGGCTCTCTAAAGTTACATATCTTTTTAGTTAATCTATTAATTTTTGGTGAATATGCATATAACTTGCATTTTATGTAGTGCCATGAAAGTCTTGGGTTTTTTCCAGATGATGTTATGTTCAGATTGTTAAACAAGCTGGCTTATTCCACACAAAGGCTGACATTGTCAACAACAATACCAGTTAAACGCATATTGTCGATGATGCCGCATAGTATCTATTTTAAGCATGTCCAAGAGTTGGATTTATTATCAAACATTCTCTCACTTTATAATATCTTGAACTTGCTGAATGTGGCTCCAGCTCTTGTACCGATTAGTTGTGAAATTAATGGTTTGTGCCCGGAATTCAACCACATTACCTCCAATGAACTGCCTGACCACATTGCGTCTACATACAGTGCGGAAGGAAAGAGGCTGCATGTTTGGCGCCTGCCAAATGATGTTAACAGTGGGCACAGAGGCAACATTGTTGAATATACTATGCTACTTGCGCTTGCGTGCCCTAGCCTTTGCACTGTTGAGCCCATGAATATTAATGCTCGCAAATACCATACTGGCATCAGCACGGCCCTTTCGAGTATTCCTTATAGCAAATATGCTTTACAACTTGGTCGACATTTGGATGGTATTACACTTACAGAAGAAGAAGACGTTACGATGACAACGGACGACGACGACGTCGATGACTGAACTAGATCCCTCAAACCCCGAGTAGAGATATACAAAGAATCATTTTCGGTGCTACACGTTGAAAACTTGGAATAAATCACCCATGCCTTTTGTTCAATTTGATTTAGTTGATCATGGAGGTGAAATAGCGCCCCTTTGATGGGAATTGTCTTTTACAAAAAGGATTTTTGGTGCAAAAGATGGGTATTTTCTAAAGAAAGAAAAGGCAGGCAAAAGAAGCCCACTGCTTTTTTAAAAAGACTTTGTGCCGCAGCTCACCTCTAGCTTTATGTTTCTCTTGTCATTTTTTTAAAGTATTTTTATTCAAGCTCATTAAACTTTTGCACCCTCTCAAATACTCTTTAGGTTTCGCCATGTTCAATTATGTATCAGCAGCGCAGGCACCTCCTTCTGAAATACTACAGGTAGTAATTGAATATGTAGTTAGTAAGTCTCGCCGCACATCATACAAGGAGTATCGTCATATAGATAGGATAAAAGAAGTCTTGTCTGTGTGCTGTAAATGGCGACAGGCTGCTCTCGAGTACTTGTGGAGAGAACTAAACCTTACTATATATGAAAGAAATGGTGAAATTTACGACGATCGTCCATTGTGGGTCGACAACTATTGGTTTCCAAACAAGACAGAGTATCTAGTCAAAGAGCTCGGCATTAATGTCTCTTGGGATTGCATATTTAGTGGTACAGCTTTTGACCTGTTGACAGGGTACTTGGTCGATACACCATGTCTCCCTCGTGTGAACAAACTTAGCATTGTTCTTATAGATAAGTCAGTCCAGCTTAACTGTGTATATGATAATTCAATTAGTAATGCTCATGAATTTGTTCAACTTCTTAAGCTAATAGCTCCTGCGGCGTCCTCGGCGGCAGTTAGCTGTCGCAGGGAAGATGATGACTACTATAAGGATATAGAGTATGCAGATGAGAAAGGTTTAGGAGTTTTGATTCACCATCTACTTGCTAGAGTTAAAAGCTCTGAACTTCACTTGGGAAGTATTAACATTATGCATGGATCTACTGTAGACCACATTCCCCAGCTTACCTCGCTAAGTATGCAAGAGCTGTCTCTGGAAGATGCGCGTACAAGCCTACTTTACAAATGCTCCAATACGCTTCTGCATTTAAGCGTCGGTACTGGATACCCTATGTTATTGATACGTGATAAAGATGACAATGCTGTTGTGTATCCGAATTTGAAGGTTCTGGAAGCAAGCTTTTATACCAGGAATGTTTCTGATATCGTAGAAACAACAGGAAGCGTTGTGCCATTTCCTTGTTTGAAAAGTCTAACACTACACATGTGTTATCCTTATGCTGATGACGTATTGTTCAGAGGAAATGTTGATACTCTACAGTACCTGAAAATACGTATTGACGGAAATACCGTGACCAGGCTAAACCAATACAAAGTGTTTAATAACAAACACAAAGCCTTGCGACGTGTGGACATTACTGAGGCCAATGACAGAGTAAATCTATCTCGTATCAATGAATCTCATTTGAACAGCTTTCTAGGCAATATGTTGGACTCGGCCCAGGTATTGAAAGTGGAAACTCAATATGTAGCCAGAAAAATAATGACAGCAATCCGTAATGACTATAATTTAAAGTACATTCAGCATCTTTATGTGCAAAGTTCCAACTTGTCTCTATACGGAATATTGAGCTTGATGAAAGGACTTCCAGTACTAGCAAAGCTAACATGTGGCATATATGGATTGGACTCTGAGCTTGAGTTTATTCCAAATGAGGAACTGCCTGACCATATAGCCACCGAATATGAGAACGTGGGGAAATGCTTGAAAATCTGGAACCCAATGTACTACAGTAAGCCTAATGATTGCGAAACTGCAGAGTACATCACACTTTTGGCACTAGCATGTCCAAAGCTAGGTCGGATTATGGTGGATCCGAGTAATGCTCCCGAACTTAATGCTAGTATCGCCGATGTGCTTCAAAGAGACGCGTATAGCAAGTATGCTGAGCGGTTAGCCCACCTTCACAACATAGCATATTAAATTTTTTTAAATTATATGAATATAATATTTCTACTCTTTTAAATTTATACATATAAAAACGTTTGTCTGTATATATCAGCGGTTAGTGCCATATGCAATCACATCTAGCCAGGCATAAAGGCGGTTGAGGAGTCCCGAGTGAATAAAGCCAGCAGCAGGGGCGCCTGATTGGAACTGTTGATGAGCACCCGATGCATCCATACCGTATTCGTCGACATCTCCATCGCCAGCCAGCCACACGCGGGCCTCAGTGACCATACCCGACTGACGACCAATAAGCGGCTGTCTACCAGCATTACTACTACCGCGACGCATATCTCCAAGACCAGGAACATAGCTAGGAACAGGCATCGGGTCCAGATCAAACTCATCCAGCATCCGCGGCGGCACATTACCCACATTGGGCTTGCCGCCCTTGTTAGAAGAAGACCAAGGCAAGAGCGCCGCAATAGTCGCCAAAAGTCCGCCACCACCACCTTGTGGCACATTACCTACAATTGGCGCGCCATTGCTCTTGAGCGGTTTCCACAACCCGCGCTCATAAAGGAACCGCTCTAAACGATACCTCGGCAACGGATAGTAGGGAATAGCCTGCGGATAAAGAGGATTAAAGTCGACGTCAAACTCCTTAAACTGCTTAACTTGACCCGCATACCGCCTATACAAGTCGTCCCAGAATATGTACCAAGCGAATTTCACCGGATCATTCGACTCTGAGGGCACCAGAGTACGGAGTCGCTCATACAAAAGTGTAATATCGTCCTTGTGGTCGACCAGCAAGTCGCGCATATACTTGTTCTCCTCAAAGCGCTCCAGACGCTCCGCCAGTTGCTCCATTGTCGGAATATACGATAGTCGCCCATGCTCGTCGTTGTGCCATTGTCCGTTTAGCTCCGGACCCCCAAACAACGCGGGCGTAGCAGGAATGGGCGCCGGCGGCTGGTTCGGATGATTGCCAGACAGATGCGTGACATGATAGGACTCTGGCCCAGGAGCAAACACGTCGATATGGAAGCTAGGAGTCAACCCAGTGCGCTTACGAACAAACCCAGCATGGCTTTCTCGCTGATACTGCGCCAGTGCCTCATTAATGGGCTGCAGCCGAGCGTCGATAATATCCATATTCTCCTCAAACAGGGCGCGTACCTCGGGCGTCGGCTCAAAGATATTGGTCACGCCCAGCATATGCCGATTATGATCATTCAGTTTAAGGGCATCTCGACTTTTCTGCGTAATGTTTGTGCGAATCGCAGAGCCCGCTCTTCCAGTACGCAAGAACGCCATACGGAACGGATTAGTAGCGCGATTAAGGTTGTTGACCAAGTGCTCGTCATCGACGCATATCTCGTCTGTCAGCGACAGTGAACAGATGAAGCCCGGAGTGACGTTGCAAACACCGTTGACGATATGATCGGCATGTTGCTGGATATTGACGACACCGCGGTAGAGCACGCGACGACGGCCAGAGAACTGCGCCAAGTACTGCTCGTTCTCCTCGGCGTAGTGCGGCAAGCAATAGCGATGGTGCGAGCCATGGGGCCCAGCGTTCTCAACATACGTCAATGTGACGAACTGGCCGTCCAACGCACGCAGCTTGCGTCTAATGTCGCGGCGAGCCACAACCCTAGGGTCCTTATTCTGCTGCAAGTACAGACGCAAGTCAGACTCATCAGCAATTGGCACAATGACGCTGGGCAGCTCGTCGTAAATCATGCAGACCATGAACGGGAAATGCAAAATATAAACCTTGCCAAACCACGATTTAACCTCATTACGACCCACCACCGCCTGGCCGCCAAACCTCGACGGCACCGGCGCCCCAGCAGACACCGACTGCTGTGAGTCAATACCCGATGCAGCATACGGGTTAAAGTACATGTCAGGCCCCGTAAACACACTAGTAATCTCGTCCATCAGCGCCATACGATGGTCGTTATGCCGCTCAAGCATAATAGCGTGACAGTAAGCACGCCTTCCAATAGCGTCGTAGAGATGCAAGTTCTCGAGATGCCGCTCAGCCGCAAACCCGATATAGTTCACCATATACGGCGGGTGCGCACGAGTACGACAGAACGCAATGCGGTGGTTAGGCAACAGCCGGAAGTCGCGCGACGCAAGGAGAATAGCAGACCAAGTGTCCTGCCACACACGCTCGATCAGCAGACGCCGGAGACGCGGGTCATACGGGTTAGTAGCAACGAGGATACCAGGAGACAACGTAAGCGGCGCCGAAGTGCCCTTAATAATGACTTGCATCCGAGGCAACGCGCTAGAAGCCAGCCACGCCAGAACCAATAAGACGCAGAGATTGGCCAGACCCAACGCGACACACAATCCCATGTGCGAGGACGACAGCGGGTCGCTCAGAAGGAACAACGGGAACGCGACGATGATAGCCAGCAAGATGCCAACCCTCATGACCATTGCCGCCACGTTCGCCGTCGGGTCAAAGAACGGCCGGTGCGAGTGGTGCGACCTCAGCATCAGCAGGAGCAGCAAAAGCAGCGCAACGTTGCGGCCAGCGTCCAGCGACGACCGGCTCAGAGCCTTCGCCCAGCAGTTATCCTTGGTCAGCACCGTGACACAGACAACAGCAACAAACTTCCACATGAGCATGCGAGCCGGGTCAGTGGAGTGCGCCGGGTAATGCGCCACGTAGATAAACCGGTAATCGGCCGTATCTGTATCCAGCGACCGGCGGTACTGCACAGTAGCCAGGTGACGGTTGCGGTTGCTCAGCTTCATGTCGCGCAACCGCGCTTGGTACGCCTCGTCCTTCTCCATACCCAAGTACGGATCTTCCGACGGTTTCTTGGACCACCAGCCCTGGACCATTTTCCAAGCTGCGCTGGCCATCCCCGACAGATCACCCGGGTTCGGCCCACCACCGCCACCTCCGCCTCCGTTATTGTTGTACATCATCTGGTAGATCGTGGCCATGTACCCCAAGTACTCTGGGTTGATCAGATTGAGCTGATTCACGCCCTGCAACAACGGATTCGAGTGCAACATCGGGTTATAGTCATCGCGACGCACGCCACTAGCATCGTCGTCATTGTCCGAATCATACGACGAGTGGCGCGGACGATCTCCGCCTCTAGGGATAGCGCGCTGAGACGGAGCAACCCCAGTAATAGGCGCAATATCCTCATCGTCATCATCCAGCGCCCCAGCAGACACTTTCTCAGCAGGGGGCATCCTATACCCGGGAGACTTGCCATCAGCCCATCCCGGAATATGTGGCATATGCCGCAATGACAGCTGGTAGACCTGCAAGGGCAAGAGCAAGCCCAAGCCCAAAAGCACGATGACAGCCAGGGGCATGAGCACAAACACGGCGTTAAAGTTGCCCTTGCGCATAGTCGTCGTGTAGCAGAAGCTACCAGGATCGCGGTGCGAGCCGTCTTCAGGCCGCGGATACACTGGGTGGTCAGTCTCGCGGAAAGGATTGGGCACAGGCCAGTAGCCCTGATTCCACACGATAGTCTCCATGCAGAGCTTGACAACGGGGATATACAACGTCGTCAGTATAGAGTACAAAATGTGCATACGCTGGCGCTTAGCCATACGGCCAAACACGCGGGCATAGAGGTTAAACCGACTGGGAACCACGACCAATTCAGCCTCATACGTGACCACGCGACCCTCATGCTCGCCATCGTCCTCCTTCTCTTTCTCTTGGCGCACAGCCATCGACCGCTCTATGTACAGCCCATACGACCACAAAAAAAGAGCCAAAAGCGCAACAGACCCAAAGAACAGCAAAAAGCCAATACTCTTCCCCGTCGTAGTCGCCAAATCCGCCCACAGCAGACCCAGCGTCTCAGGCACGCCAGCGACAATCATCCACGGCCAGCGCTGACCCACAGTCGAGTCCACAGCAGTCTTTGTATACCCACACGACCCCAAGACAAGCGCCAGCAACTGTATGTAGTCGCGGATGATCTCGAGGTGAGCCGGCCAGCGCGCAATATCTTTGTCATTCTTCTTGACCATGAGCTGGCGACTGGTCCGCGCCCACACAGCAGCGTTCTTGACGTCGCGCGATGTCGTAGGGTAGGGCGAGCTGAACTTGACAGACTCTGCAAAGCTCCACTCAGTGCCAGTGCGGTAGGGGGAAGAGTCGCCGAACAGCGCATCACCCGGCTGCGACCGGTTGTTGGGCGGCACTAGCTGCGACTGAGCCGAGCCAATGAACACGCGGGGCTCGCCCACGCGGTGCATGATCTGATCGACCACACGAGGCGGCAGATGACTGAATGGCGGGAACATCGGCGTGGCACTCGACGACGGCTGAGCAGCAGGCGGTTCAGGCACGGGCGGTGGCGGCTGCTGCGGCTGGGCGCGCCAAGCGCCAAACAGCCCGCGACTATTGCCCTGCACAGCAGCAGCGCCCAGCTCGTCGACAGGAGCATCCGGGCGCAACGACACCAGATCCGAGTCCTCGAACGGATCATCGAGGATGCGCACATGGCCGTCGCGCGTAGGACTCGGCCGCTGCCTGCCCGTAAAGGACTGCGACAAATACGGGTTGCTCCCCGTCGGCACCAGCGCCGGCGGCAGCAGCGACTGCCTGCGCCCAAAGCCAAAGGCGCGGCCGATGCGCGCAGCCAGACCGCGTGGCATGGTCTCGTCCAGCCCGCGGTCTCCGCTGCCCGGGTGGCCATCGACCGCGCGCTCGACGTCGGCGGGGCGCGGCACGGAGTCCGTGTGGCTCGGACCGCCGCCGCCGCCGCGGAGCACGGGCTCGCCGGGGTAGCGCGCCTGTGTGCTGCGGAAGCGGCTGGTGACGCGCTGGCCAATGGCGTGGGCGTCGCGGTCGTCCCACACCTCGGGCGCGCGGCGGTACTTGCGCAGGCGCGAGAAGCGCGGCACCATGGCGCCGGCCAGGCGCTGGTCAAGCGACGAGTACCGCAGCCCCGGCGCCGCATGGCCGAACTCGCGCGCATTGATCGCCTGCAGCGCGCCAGCCCGCACCACGCTCTTCTGCCGCGCGCCAGCAGCCGCCAGACGCGCCGCCGCAGCCTCCTCCGCCTCGACCAGCGGATACCGGAGCGCGTAGCGCCCAACAAGAGGCGCCAGCCGCCGGACCGCCGTCTCGCGCAGCAGCAGCGTCACGATCGGCATGTGGTACCACTTGGCTGCGCCCGTGATCTTTTCGATGATGTTGCCCGCGGTCCCGCCCCCGCCACTGCCGTGAGCCGGCCCGTGAGCCGCGTGGTCGGTCTCCGTCGACGCATACGAGCCGCTGTGGGCCTCGTGGCCGTAGCTGTCGTAGCGGCCCGG
>JANBQS010000074.1:0-40560 GCA_027577415.1 Coemansia sp. RSA 922 | reverse complement strand
TCGATTAGGTTCGGGTTGGCGGAGGCTCATGGCTTGGGCCAGGCTATGCAGTTGAGTTATTTGCTGGAGCAGGGTGGTTTTATTTATGATCCAGAGACTGAAAAGTTTGCTGTTAATATGGAGCGGATCGGAAAAGTGGTAGCGGATTTGACCAGGGATATTATGATTATTCAGGGCGATGGCGATAGGCAAAGTGCTGAGGTGTTTAGGGATAGGTATGGAAGGATCCTGCCGGAGGTCAAGACTGCGTTGGATAGGCTTAGAGATGTGCCTATTGATATTGCGCCGATTTGGGTTGATATTAATGAACTGCGTAAAAAATAGTTTTTTTTTTTCTTGATGTTTATTTGAAGTGCTTGCAAAAAATAAATCAAGAAAAATGTTTAACTATCGAAATCTATTATCCCACCTACGGTTGGTTTTGAGGACAATGAACTAGCATAACGCCAATATTGACCTTGATTTCTTAGTGGAAGTCTATTCTCACGCTCGTAATACTTTTTCATCTCAATAATATCTTCTTTTATCAATTGACCATTAGAATCGGAAAACAGATAGCTAAAATACTCCAAATGCATATTGATACCGTAATCCGTATTAGCAAGAACGTGATATTCCTTACCAGAATATACAACTAGACAACAATTCATTTTGTCCCTAAGCTGATTAATATAATCCGGCTCCAAACCAACCTCAATTGTTAGCATAATATAAGGGCGTATATATACTATGCAGTTGTTGCATTTCATACCCTTCACATAATTTATAATTGGTTCTATCTCGTTGAACACTTTTATCATAATCATTAGAAATTACTTGTATTAATTCCTTAAACCTGAGTGTAAAAAATGTGGATAAGAAAGGGAATAACTGAAAATATGTTAGAGTGAAGAAGAAAAAAAAAAAGTGGGCGCCAAGATTTTTCTCTTCTTTTATAGCATAAGCCGCAAAGAAAAAATGGTGGGAATATTTCCCCACTTTCGATGTAAGTAGCAGAAAAAAAGGGGGGAAACGAGTGAGATGCTTTATTTTTGGACGCTTACGCAGTTGAATTTACTTTTTTGCTCTTTTTACAGAAAAACTTGTTTTCTTCTACCTCAAGCCTCTTTGTCCCAGGACCACAAAGCAAGAAAACAATCTATTTTTTCTATTTTTACTTCCCATGACGCAAACATTCCCTCACTGCTATTAGCCAAGAAGCGCCAAACCTGTTTCTTTGATGGCTAATGTATTGAAGCCGCCTTTTTCCCCTCTTTATTTTTGGGAATGACGAAAACCGCAGTTGGAGTAGCAAATGATGTAATTGAAGCTCATGACACACACAGTAATTTTTCAAAGAACAAAGCCTTTGCACTTTCAAAGCAGCAGTTGGTGTACAAAGCATTTTCTTTTCTTCTTTTCACGCGACCATGCCCACCCACTTCCAATGACATCATTTTACAAAGAAGAAAAAGCTCTCTTTTAACGGCTTTTGAGGGAGGGGGACAAAAGTGTGCTGTTGGGGTAGCAAAAGTAGACATGGCAGCACATTTTTGGCATCCACACAGCAATTTTCGAAGAACCAAATCACCATGCCCACCCACTTCCAAGGGCATCGGCTTTCCCCTTCCTTATGTAAAGAAGGAAAGCCACCCTTACTAATTGCTGTTGAAAGGGGGCAGTGAAAACCAACTGTGTACAGGAGAAAGCAAGTTTCAAGTACTGGCAAACATTCAGCATGTCGTTTTTTATGAATAGCTGATAAAAAAACAGCCATTAAAACAATTGGTCATAACAATTCTTAAAAACAAAAATTATATATAAAAGAAACTACTTGAGAAACCTATATCCAGAACATGATTCGGCCCTGTCTTTGAAATTTAACTACAAAGTAGAGAGCAAATTAAGCAGCCACTTCACATTTCAGCTCATAGCTCCTCTTGATTCCAAATCTACCCCTTAGTGCGACATGTTGATCAGGTATTTCCTTTATCGAGTTTTTGCTAAATTCAAAACTACACTTAGTTGTTCACTTAAATTGGAGTATTTCTTTTATTTCTGGTTTTGGTTGCTTGTCATAAAAATTCGTCACGGAGGTGGCAATACTCTCTTCAGATTTATATGCCAGAATATCAATAACTTTTGTCGTAACATTCGGAATACTCAAATCGGCCAAGCCTTCCACAGGGCCGGTGTAAGTCACTAAGCTGCAGAGTTTCAAATTCAACATACTCTGCAGGTCTTCCTTTGTCAAGTCATTTCTTTCAGACGTACCCTTTGAATCAATACCTGTAAATATGACACATATCGGGAAAAATGTGGCACGTAGATACTCCACAAGTTGCTCAAAGGTGCTAATAACTGGAAAAGGGCTCATTCTTATAATTGTTAGGAGAATAGGCCTGGATTAGAGAATAAAAATAAAATGGAGAATATGGGGGGTGAAAATAAAACAAGAGGTGCCTGCCTTCCCCCCCCTTTTTTATAGAAATTTTTTTGGGAGGGAGGCGATTCTCTTTCAAAAAGCTTTTAAAGAAGGATGGGGCGTTGATTGGAAACATTCTGCTCGATTTTCTTTGCTGCATATTTTCAAAGCAAGACTGCACTGTCATCCCCAACCGCACACTTTGCTTTCTCAATGGCAATGGCTAATTATAGCTTTAGGCTGGGAAACCTGTTTTCTTTAGAAAGTTCATCGACAAAGCCTTTTCTACTTCAATTTTGTATTATCAAACTGGTATTAGCCACCTGGAGAGGGCATCAAGAGCGAGCTAAACTTGAATATAATCCTACTTGAATTTGGTATAGGGAGATGATGCAGAGAGTAGATGTCACAATATCACGATATCCAATTCTTTTTTGTTCATAATAGCTTTTCTGGGTTGAAATTAAAGATGTAAGTACCACCATGCCAGTTCCCTTGCTATGGATTTTTCTGTCTCATTCTAGTCACTGCGTACTTTTCAAGATGGACGGTTATTTATTATTGCAAATTTTATTGTGAACACTGTCAACTAAAGGCAGTAGAATACCAGGACACCTATGCTTTCTTATAAGAGGTAAAAATAATAATGTAGATGTTTAGCAATTTAGATATTAGGCCCATCTTCGCAACCACAGGCTATCTGTTGTAAGTAAATATATAGGGAGAAAATATATGTTTTAGAGGTTTTATTATTCGGTGAAGAAACAACAGAAACTGTGCCAGAGCACTGCCTTCTTATGTATCCTCGGCGTTCACAAGATAAACTAAAAAAACATTAGACACTCTCATCTGCCAATGCTCCCACTCTTGATTCTGTACTACACATCATTATGAGCTGGCCCGTACAAAGGTTCTTTCTCCACTCGCCATTTGTTGGACTCATCGCCATCAATGGGCTCCTAGTCATCACATACATTTTTCAAACCTGAAAGGCTTGGTCATATATTATTTACTGACAACAATGCACGGAATATACCAAGTTCGTTCGAGATTTCATTCGAAACCTCGCTTGGAGTGGTGGAATAAATCTCTGTCACATTATAGCTCTCGCCTAACTGAGAATAAACACCATCAGTATGAGTGTAGAGAGCTAAAAACCAACCTCCCTGGCCTTCAGATAGTTTATGCAGTTCATCACTCAACTTAATTTCCGGAATGTTTTCAACTTTGTTGCGCATAGCAAATATAGTGCAATTTTCTGAGTTGCGCTGTGCTACACAAGCCTGGATATCAGCAAGATTAGAAAACTTTTGTAGGTTGCTCATTTTTCGGTTTCTCAGGCGAGCGTTGGTTCTTGTGCTTGAATAGAAGGCAGAATATGCAAATGTATGGTTAAGATAATTGTGTAAAGTGGACGACCACCCTAGCTCACGTTTTATAGCAAAATCTAATGGCAATGTAGAGGCATCACAACTCCCAACCCAAGCAATGCCGAAAACCAAGCAAACGCTTGCTTCTAATGGGGTCACCATACTTTCAAAGAAGTGCCAGGCAAGAAAACAACCACCTTCTCTAATTGTTGCATCACATTACGCAAACATTCCCTCACTGCTATTAGCCAAGAAGCGCCAAACCTGTTTCTTTGGTGGCTATTGGATTGAAGCCCCCTTTTTCCTCTTTATTTTTGGGAATGACGAAAACCGCAGTTGGAGTAGCAAATGATGTAATTGAAGGTCATGTTGACATACACAGTAATTTTCAAAGAACAAAGCCTTTGCACTTTCAAAACAGTTGGTGCACAAAGCATTTTCTTTTCTTCTTTACACTCGACCATGCCCGCCTACTTCCAATGACATCATTTTACAAAGACAAAAAAGTTTCTTTTTAACGGCTTTTGGGGGAGGTGGACAAAAGCGTGCTGCGGATTCCGAGAAAGAAAGGTTCAAACACAAGCCAGCAGCAAAGCACAGTGGGTAATACATAAAACAATCTACAAACAATTATATCTCCTCTTCTTAGCTCTATTATAACCACTTATTTACTGCGCTCTTACGTACTTCCTGTACCATTGACTAGCAAAGATCTCGGGCAATTCCGTTGATAATTTCTGGATAAGATGTGGTGGAATATCCAACTCACTGTTCCAGTTACTACTCTTTAGCATATCTTGAATATGGCCAATTCTTTCCATAATAATATTGAGTATCATATTTGGGTCAGAGTAATACGTTCTAACAGTTCTTTTTACATGGAGCCGAGATCATGGCGATCATAACGGCACTGTCGGTCTTACCCCTGAATACCCCGGCAACGATTTGGTGCGACTCGCAGGCGGCCATCGCCATGACGAGGAAGCTACAGAATGCAGCAGACGATAGCTGGAGCAAGTCCCCATTTGCCTACGTCGTCCAGTTCTTTATTCCTCGGATACGCCAACGTATGGCAGCACTCAGGCTCAAGTGGATCCCTGGCCACAAGGGCAACAAGGGCAACGAGGGCAACAAGGCAGCCGACAAGGCCGCAAAGGAGGCACAGCAACAGAGGCAGGGCTGGTGGACATTCCGCATTGGCGCCCCCCCTGAATGACCATTCTGGGTGTGCGCGGGCACCTCTCTGGCACCATACAAGATTGGCAGGATAGTGAAACAGCAGGAAGAGGTGTGGGCCACAGAACGACTGGTCAAACGGGTGCGCTTAGCCAACGGCAATGTGGAGATCCAAGAGAATGATCTGAAGGAGACGCTGGAAGCGCTCAACTGGTCAGCAAACTCGAATGGGACCTGGACGCATAAGAACTCATGGTGCCACACAAACGCGCGGGATTCCAACCTATGTGGATTCATGCTGGGCGTGATGTTCAAGGTGCTGCTGGTGGTGGAGCGGGAGTGGGCATGGTACCCGCAGGCCTATGAGGAGCCTGAATGGAAAATGTGCCCGCGCTGCAATGTGGAAATTGAAATGCAGGAACACTACTTTGCATGTACAGCAAGTCGACTGATTCTCGGTCTAGGAGGGACGGTGGTGGAACTGGAGGCACAGAGTACACCAAGGGGCCGGCTTAGCACGGGACAGGCGATGATGCCGCAGGCCGACAGGTGGACGATGGTACGACCACTAGGGCTAAGTGCAATGGCCGAATTTGCAAATGCCAATGAAGGGGTGGAAGAAATCGATAAAGAAAGCAACGGACCAGTAGCCAAGTGGATAGAGCAAGAAGCCAAGGCAAGGACAGCATGCGTTTTGATTCCACGACAATGGTGCCAGGAGACAGCAGAGGTGATTGTGTGGGAAATGGCCCAGTACGGCGAGAAGGGCAGGGACTGGGCATCTCGTAGCCTTGCCAGTGATAAGGAACTCAAGTCGGTAGTGCAGTGGCAGTGAATACTAAGGAAAGTTGCCATCCATGAAAGATGGGCACACAAGTACCAGGAGCACTGGCTGCCATGGAATGACGCTCAGATCAGCAAGGAGGAGGCTTCGACGATCAGGCCAAAGAAGCGAAGGGCACTGATGCACCAGCCTAGGCCACCTGATGTGGAGTGCGACGATGGCACACCAGTTTATCCCAAGGAGATGGAGGTACGGAGACTGGCCGAGTACAAGAAGCTGTGTCAGGTACTCATTGACGATTGGCATTGCAGTAGGAAGAGCAAAGTGGCGGGCAAGGGACTGTGGTCCATCAACACAAGATACTCTTAGTAGTTCCGGCGGTGAAAGCCAAAGCATGTGGTTGTGACTGTAGGTAGTAATTTTTATTATTCTCTATTGTTAAGGCACTGGGTAGGTCTCAGTGCCAGTGACCTCAGTTCGTGCCCATACAGGGCTCCAATACAACGACTCAATCACATCACAGTTCTTTTTACATGGAGAGTAGCGGTACTGAAACCATCATTTTCTACTTTACCAACATGAGTTGGTATAAGCCTGGAGCCAACCAAAGAATCAAGGTCCTCTGAGCCCGTATATAGAGCTAGAAAACATCCATTTCTACCTCTGGATAGTTTTAATAGCTCCTTAGTAAGCTCTAATGGCGGAATATCAACAATGGTCTCATTTATGACAAATATTACACACAACTGGGATTCTTGAGCTTCTACTTGGTCCCTAATTTCTGAAAAATTCATGTAGGGTGGTAGAAAGCCCATCCTAGATTTCTTGGGCGTGTCCTAGTGCTTCAATAAAGTGCAAAAAATATGTGAAGCTGAGGAGAAAAAAAAAAAGCAAAAAGGTGTGATGAAGAGAAATGTCCAAAAAAAAGTGGGCGGCCTCCTTTACTCGCATTTTTATAAGAAAATTCAATAGGAGTCGTAAAGAAGCCCCCTCCCTACTCTCAGTACAAGCTCCCTTAAAAGTAGTGCAAAAGAAAATAAATTCCCTTTAAACAGCAATTCTCCCTGCACTCCTTTTTGGAGCGCAAAAAAGGTAGACACATGATTGAGCACGCTTTCTTTTATTGCTATTGAAAATGACGTAGCTGAATCTGTAATTGCGGCCTTTGCTTCTTTGAAAAGGATTGGTGGGGGGGTTTTTTTTACCAGCAAAGCCTCCATGGTTTACAAAAAAAGGGAGTGGTTGATGGACAAACGCATTTTTTTTCTTTTACCTCCCTACATACGTCATTCTTGCTTTAGAAATGGAAAAACATGTTGTTTTTTTTACAATTGCTGAAAAGGCCAAAAGAAACCTCCTTTTGGGGAGGAATGGTGGGAGATGGCATAAAAAAAAGGAAACAAACGTTTATGTCCAAGCCTACTTGCACATTTGGACGCTGAGTGGGTTCAACTGCAGACTGAATGTCTCTATATAGTTGAAAGGTAATTAGAGCCCAGAGTCGCTTTTCTAATGTCTCGTATTAAATAAATAAATAAACAATATAAGAATTGGTTATTGAAAACCCAAGTTGGAACGCCCGGCGTGGTCCTTTAAATATCCAAGAGCGTGGGGTAGTAGCGTCTGTCATAAACATTAGTGATTGCCTTGATCAAGAATTAAGCACTTGACACATGACCAACATGTGTGATCTCAAACGCTGTTGTCGATGCTGTCTGGCAAATCCTACAACAACTTTGGTCTTTTTTGGCTTAGTATTTTATTGTTAGAATATATTCTATTTACTTGAATCTACTAACAACATGTAAAAAAAACTATGCGACATATAAGTCGGATGTATGCTACTTGGCTTCCACATTCGACTCTATTGACAAGGGTAGAAAAATCCTTATAAAGTTTCTAACAAACGTGGTTAGGCAATTTAATCGCTATAGAATTTGAGTACCGCCACGATATTAGCGATAATAGCTTCAGCAGAAGTTGGGCATTCAATAGGCCTAACGAAATACTTTTCATCGACTTTAAGTTCATCTTCCACAGCACGACTATCATCTCCAATATAAAGAGCGTTGCCACAGCCGTCAGTGACAAGGGAATTAGCCAACAGCTTAGGAGGGAGTTCTATCTTATTCAGTACTTCCGGCTTGCACTTTTGTAGGAACTCGGGATAACGTACCATTATGACCATACACTTGTTGGATTTCGACGCAGCCACATAGGTCTCTAGTTCGGTCTTGGTTGTAAACACTTGCAAGTAGGACATTTCTTGGTTAGACGATACGTAAATCTTGCTGTTCTTGTTAGATATATAAAATGGTAAGTAAGATTTAGACAAGAATAAGAGAACTGAAGAAAAAAAGAAAGAGAGAAAAAAGTGGGCGCTCTCCATTCCCTCTCTTTTTATAGCACGAGTTGAAGAGAAAAAAAATTGTCTTTCACCTCTACCTCTCGAGCAAAAAAAAAAGAGCACAGAAGCGTTGACTGGAGCAACCCCGTCGATTATCCTTTTGGTTGATTTTTCAAAGAGAGACTTTAACATTGCTCGCCATCCGCCTCAAAAAAAAAAATTTTTTTTTTAGAAAATTGGTGGACAAAGGTCCCCCTTTTTCTTATTATTTTCTTTTGGAGGGCGCGCCCCCTCCTCCCTTGCACACTGCCATGCTAAAATTCCGTTTATTTGAAAAAGTAAGATGTGTCCACTAACTAGGTGTTAAAGGATCACTAAACTCAGCATCATCGCTAAGACTCTCTGTATCAAGAACAGCAGCAGGGCCCGCAAACTCTGTAAACTCCGCCGACGTAGCACTAACAACCGGCATTTCCTCCATTCCATCAGCAAGCGCGTCGACAAACGGCGAGTATGGAGGGATAGCCCAGTCGCGAATAAGCGAGTCGTCCATATCAAGAATATCCACCGGCTCAGCCGCCGAACCACCACTAACGCTAGGACGAGGGCGCTGCTGCGAGGCCAAAATGCCAGGCGGCAAGCCCGACGCCTTTTGGAAGGCGGCGTAGCGTAGTGCCATGACTACTTGCACATTCGAGTCCTCCAGCGCAATATCCAACGGCAACAGACCATAGGCGTCAGGCGTATCCCAATGCGCGCCTTTGCGTACCAAGTACCACACCACACGCACATTGCCCAGCCGCGTAGCCAAGTGCAAGGCAGTGCCGCCCGACACGCGCATCCCAGCGGCTACCACATCACTGCCCTCGCCGCTGCCGCCGCCGGCCTGGCTGCCTCGAGGCGAGTCGTTGATATACGAAGTGGCTGTTACCTGAGCGCGAGTATTGGGGTTGGCGCCCCACAAGAACAACAGCTCCAGCATGCCAAAGTCGCCCATACCGACAGCCTCAATCAGGGGAGTCGACCCAGTTTTCTCGTCATAAGCACTGACGCTAGCGCCCTGAGCCAGGGCCTCCAGAGCCAGCGGCATATCGGCCGTCCGGGCCGCAAGTATCAACTTGGAGTCAGCCTCGCCAGGCGACGGCTCCCGCTCGACAAATAAGCGATTGGCGTACTTTTGCATCAAGTAGGGCTGCTTCAAGTCGCGCGCACACTCCTGCGCTGGCTTTCTCGGCTCGTCGGGCTTGGGCTCAAGGGCCTCGTAGATGCGGTTCACCCGGCTGTTGCCCAGACGCTGCATGATCTGCATGAGCTCAGGCTCCCAGTTGTCCAGCTTGATCGAGCGCACCTTGCTTATGTGCACGCCCAGGCTGCGGTGGATGCCCGAGCAGTCAATGCACACGAGGATGCCCAGGTTGATGACTGCCCACTCGGGCGCGCGCTTGCCACAGTCCACGCAGCGGTCGTTGCCGGGCGGAAAGCGCATCTTGGCCATCCTCGTCTCCTGCACATTCGAGTCGGCGCCTAGTGGCGAGGCAGCGACGTTAGCCGAGCTATTCCGCTGGCTGCTCAGCGTAACGTGCACTTGTGGCACGCCGTCGGTCACGGGCGACCCGGAGCGAGTGACAGCCGGCTGCGAGCTCGATCTCACGGCCTTCAGTGGCACCAGGCCCAGAGCCACCGACGCGTGCGTAATGGGATTGTGCGAGTACAGCGACGACTCAATCGCCTGCTTTAAGCACGCCTTCCACGCACCCAGGTCGGAGCTGCTCTCAGCCTGCAAGATGTAAGTCCGGTTGGGCGCAATCAGCTCAAACACATTGCGCCGCTCGTGAGTGACACCGCGCTTGACCATGCACAGATGCAGCGGCACCGACTCCTTGTCCTTTTCGTTGTCGCGCTGGAAGTGTACCAAGTGCCCGTCCTTGATCTCGAACCACCGCCGCTGCCACGACGCCATTATCGAATATTGGCTGCGCAGAAAGAGATACCCTGCTATCTGGAACAGGCCGTGCGGGCTAAGCGAGATCGACGCAATCGATCGCCGCTGAGACCTGGACGCAGCAGCCCGACCGCTTCGACTACTGCCGGCAAGCGCTGACACTACAGACAGCGAGTCCGCTGACGTGTGCTTCGCACTCTTGGCCGTAGCAGCGAGCTCTGCGGGGGCATCCAAAGCATCGACGCTGCGAATGGAGTCATATGGCCCAGCGCCATCGTCGTCCTGCTGCCCGACTTGGACATACCCGCCATCGTCAATAGACCTGTCTCTGCTGCCAAGGTTTGCTCCGTCGCTCTGACTCGGCGCGACAACCAGCGTCGTAGCCTCGTCAATCTCCTCTTGGGCCTCACGCCGCGCCTGAGCGATGTACTCGCCCATCGACCGCATAGTCGGCTCAAAGTCACGAAACGACGAAAACGCCTGGTGGTAGTGCGCGTACTGCGCATACATGAGCGACAGGAAGCCCTCAAGGACCTCAACGCGCTTGACCGATGCCAGGCTATTGAGGTCCAGGGACAAATGCTGCATCTGGTTAGTGTACCGGCTCTTTGCCGCCTCGACATCTCGCTCCTGCTGCTCCAACAGGGGTTCAGATGACTTTTTCGCCAGCAGCTTGGTCAGCTGCATCTCGTAGTCCCCCTGCAGCGAGTCCAGCCGGCGCCTCGATGACTTGATCTTGGACAATAGACCATTCTCGGCTAGCTCTTCCATAGGCTGCACAAGTATATGCTGTAGTTGCTCGCTTTGCATCGCTCTGTTCCGCTCAATCTCCCCCAGCACATCGCTGAACCCCGAGAGTAGCTGCTCGAGCTTTGTGTCCTTGAGCGGCGAGAGCTTGGAAATTGCAGCCACCCGCCGCACAATATCCGTGGTCTTTGCACCATAGTCTGTTGATATGCCCTGTAGCGCTTTGCTCGCCTTTACTAGTCCCTGGATGGACGTCTCTAGGCTGCTCGCATACTCTTCGAATTCCCGTACTTTGGCCCGGTACTGTGGTGAGTCTGTGACGCACTCCTCCAGGTCCAGCAGCTCCGAGGCATTGTCGCTCATTACAAGAAAGGAGAAGAGTGAGAGATAAAAGAAGTAGTGTAAGAGAGATGTATGCGAATGGACGAAAAACGATGAGGATACTAAAGTGCTAATAAAGCCTCAGTTACTCGATTACAAGCACTACACTCGACGTCAGTCTCAAAAGTGCATAAGCACGTGGAACCGTGATCAACAGTGTTGATTCGATCAAGGACCATCGAAAAAAATTATGAAAAGTTTCGATCCACATCGTGTCAACAGCTCTCCTCATAATCTTTCTCTTTCGCCTTTACTACAAGCATATTTTATTTTCATATTTGTTATATTTTTACAGTATGGCGCCCAAACGGACACTAGCCGACGACTTGGAGGATGACTTTGCACTAGACAACGACTATGTATCCGGCAGTGAAGACGTCCAGGCAGTAGTCGATGCACCAGAACCAGTGAAGGCCTCTAAGAAGCGCACATCAGAGACACCGGCAAAAGCCGACAACCTTAACAAGCGTACTAAAACAGTGGCTACCACGGACAAGCCCTCTGGAAAAGGAACAACAGCTAGCAAGTTCACCGTTCCATCGGAAGCAAACGACCAAGCCGACACCTGGAACAAATACATGAAAAAGGCTCACCCCGGTATAACCGACCTCGAACTAGCTGACAAACTAATGCTTCCGCAACACATCTACACAACGACTCCCGCGCCCTCTGACTCGTACCTCGAAGATTTGGCTAAAACTGCGGTATCTACAGGAAAGAGCAAAAATAAGGTCATGCACGGCGCACCCCAGGTCCTAGTAATCAGTAGCTCGGCTCTCAGAGTCATCGATTTGGTCAAAAGGCTGCGTCCGGTGTCGAAGCGTGGCGTGCTAAAGTTGTTTAGCAGGCATATTAAAATCTCCGATCAGATAAAGTCGCTTAAAACTACTGCTGTGGATATCGCTGTGGGTACGCCGAATCGCATTCTTAAACTGTTGACTGAGGATGCCCTTAAAGTTAACAGACTTAGGTTGGTCGTTATTGACTGTTGGCAAGACGATAAGATGCGCGTAGTCATTGATATGGACGATACGAGAAAGGACTTGTTTTCTATTTGGCAAGACGTTTTGCTGCCTGCGTCGGCTAACCCTGACTATGGATTCAAGTTCCGCCTGGTTTAATACCGTTTAGCTTTTTTAGAATTCCAATTTAATTGATAGGTTAGCTAGACGCTGACGAGAAGTGGGTTATGTCCTTTTCAGGCCAGAATATTCATTTAGTTTTATAAGAATTTTTTTTAATAAAAACATGGCGCCACCTCTCTTTCCTTTCCCCTGGCAAAAACTTGACCATAGCTCTGGCCGCTTGCAGGGTTGGTGGGCGGGCACCTACTGCTCGTTAGCATCTAGCTAACCTATTAATTATATGTAATTACACATAATCTCGAATCATACTCCTTGAATAGGCGTGTATATACATACACCGCTTATTAAAATCCTAGTTTGGTTGGTGAGCAGATGTTTCGCCAAACCATTCTTTGAAGCAAACGTGACATATGCGACTGTTGAGCAAGGTAGGTCCAAGACGGAGCGAAATGTTATTCTGGCAATAAGCTCCTAAAAATAGTATTCGTTTTCTGACCCGTTCTTGCATTGCTATTGCGCTATAAGAGTTTACAAACAATGCTGAAGTTTCTATTCCAGAATGGCGAGTTGACACTTATTGAGCAAGGAGCATGCAATCTAGTCCAGCGCCTCAGATGACATTTGACATTACTCGTATATGTTTGATGTAGCTCAGTTTTCCAAACAAGCTGCTTGTAGTTGGCACACCTACATGGCTACATACACTCTGCCTGTTTGTGTGTAGCAGACAAAGTACACGCCACTATGCGTACCACGTACAGAGACACCACTAGTGTTATTGCACAATAGTATGCTTTCTTTTCTATTCCATGATATACATTTTACTACACCAATTTCTATTGCGCCAACTATGTGTTGCTCGATATTGGCGTTTACAGTATAATCTTTTTAAACTACCACCTATAAAAACCTCACTCTGTCCTCCTCATTCAAGCTTTACTTTTTCAGTAGAATACTTACTATCCAGACTTTCATTTTATCCCATCTATATCCCACGACAATCTCTTTGTTTAACCAAGTTGAAGATGTGCAATATCTACCACTATGAGTGGCCTCAATGCCCATGTCATACTTCGATGGTTAATTACTGCCCTGATGAATGCGGTAGATTTGTGGATCATACCGTAGAGCATAGTGAGCGTAAATGTCCGCCATGCAAGGCGGAAGACATAAGGAAAGCCATTGAGGCAGCACAAGCCGCCCAAGACCTAGCGAGTCGAAATCGTTCGGATTCGTCTTCATCAACTGAAACTGCTGTGGACTACTCGAAATACTATGGCAGATGAGTAGAGTTGTCTGACCTACTTTATGACCTGTTTCGCAGCTTGATCCCCAGTACGACTTTATCAACATACAGTAGTCAGTTCAACAGTTTATCTGCTTATTTGCTTTTCTCCAACTATCGAAGCAATAAATGACAATCAATCTTAATTAAGAAATAGTGGCGATGTAGAGGCCGTAGGCGCCATACACACATGGTAAGCGTGCCAACCCTTTGTGCAATTGTAGTCTAGTTTAGTTTCTTTTCTGGTGGCATACAGCTTTACTTAGGCCTATATTATTGTTTGTTCTTTGCTTTATTACTTGAGCTACCACATCAAACAAGCTATAGTGTCTCCAAACTCGTACGACGTCTGGTCAATAGAGCTACTTTGTGTCCGATGATGTTGGCCGTCTTGGCATTGGACGCATTGTCTGGCAGCATGGGCAGTTCTCTGCGCAAGGGCTGATCACATTTGCAATTGCATGCTTACACTTGCCACACTTCAAGCTTCCTGATGGTCTACTCTTGAGGTTCACAAAACCACTACTCAGGATGTACGAGCGGCGATCCTCGATAAACTTCTTGTCCTTTACTAGCCTCCATTTGCCATCCGTCATCAGAAGGACCACCAGCTTGGTATTCTCGTCAGCGTACTCGTCTCCTTCGTGAAAGTTGACACTTTTGCCAAACAAAAGTCGATTGGGGGTTACATCACACAAACGGCTGCCCCCCAGTTTCTTGGGTATGTTGTAGCCTTGCGTATTTAGATACTCAGTGGCGGACGATTGCCATAGCCTGCTGGCCTCTGCTCCCTCCTCAATGTGGTCGTAGCTCTCGAGCAGCACTAGGAAATCCATGTTGGCAGCGATAAATAGAGTTTGCTTAGTAGATGGGAAAGTCTGGAAGAGTAAAAGCGAAACGAAGGAAAACGGAATAAAACTTGACTCGTTTGACAACGAGAGACAATTTGATTTGGTGGCTTATTACACTCAATTGAGAGTTGGATGAGGGGAGAAAAATATTTTCCTAGAGTGCATACAATAAGCGCAATAAGAATGGTGGCTGAAGGAAATTTGACAGGCATTGTTATGTTCACATGCCAGAGTATCTGACGAGGAAATGTGAGTACAAAAGCAAACGAGCAGTTGGACCTCATGCTACATCACCAAATCACACACAAAGTGCAGAGATAGATACCCTAGCAATATTCAGCCTTTCAAGATAAGCTACTTGTTTAGACTTCGATACAGTCAACCAAGATTATTTAGGTAAAAGCAAGAGACGATGACAAGGCGAGGAGAAAGAAAGTCAACACCCTGAGCATGTCTGTACAATACTTTGCCACACACCATTCCACTAATGAAACTGCGCTTGCAAGCATTTCTAACTAGGTCACTAATAACGAGAACTCCGATACGCCTCAATGTACATTTAGCACTATAGAAGACAACCCTGATTATTTTTTTGTTGGCTATTAGCCTCCATTGTTTTTCTTATTTTCGACGCTGACAAGATAAAAATTAATGGATGAAACCTAAGAAAACAGCTCCGGCCATTGCATTAACTGCAAACTGTGTAAGAAGACATCGCCACAGTAGTAGAATTGTTAATAGAAGCCGCTGGCCATGCCCTACTCCTTTCTAGCGCAAAAGAAGCGAATGTGCCCCGCAACAAAAAACAAAAGAGGTGAAACTCGAAGCTGCACTACTACGTGCCTGTCATTGCTGCCAAGGAATACGGAGCCTCAAGGACTATCAAAATTTTTGAATGTAAACCAAGTACCACTCAACCCCAACTTCCTTTTGTCGCATAGCCCAAAGAGGGGCATATTAAAAACGTCACAGTGCTTCCAAACAATGAGGAAACTGACGTGTGGCTCCACGTGTTGCTGATGATCTTCCCTGCCTGCTGCATCCAAAGTCAGTGTGCTTTTGACTGCGGCGGTCTTGCCATTCTTTTCAATGATTCCTTTGAGACAAATGCACTCTAGGGGTAAATGAGTTTGTCTGCCGCCCCAACTAATGGCGCATGGTACTGGATGATTGCCCCCAACTTTTTTCTAAACAGCCCAAATTGGTTTAATTTGACAAGTGGGAAGAGAGGATCGGCACCTATATGTTGTGAGATATTTTTAGCTACAGGTTTGCCCCACTGAGTACAGTCTGCGATATTCAACGGCAGCTAAGGATACAGGAAATACATGCTTTGCGCAGATTTTATAAGAAATGGTTGCACCACTTCCCAAACAAACCTCATAGACTACACACCCTCCTCGCTTTATGTTCCATATGCTTCTTTTTAGAAAAGAAACCCCAAGTTGGCGGATATATAAACCTGGCCACAAGGTCGGCTTGTTTCTATTGTTCCAAGCTATATCTTCCAACTTCAAATTATTAATACTTTTAAGTATAGCAGCGACCTAAAATTCTCTTTTCTTTATTTTTAGAATGCCCCTTTTCTTTGTTATTCTCCTTTTGATTCTTTTCAGCTGCTGGAACAGCTTGCGCCTTCCAGCTATCAACAAGCTGGTGCTAGAGGCTCTTATGTGTTTGGCGGCTGCACTCATTCCCAGTTGCTTTATTGTTGTCCTTGTTTTTTTTCACTAATTATTTTTGTTTTTATAATTGCCTTTTTTATTATAGTTTCTAGTCTGGTAGACTCGCCCACCTCGCCAGTTGACACACACCACCTGCCCTTGCCGTGGCTGAATATTGCACTGCACTTGCCTTTATCTCCAACACCGATGACGCCTAGCTGCGTAGACATTCTCAAGGAACCAGCAATTTACGAGTTCCCCGCGTTGGTCGCTATGCCTCTTCTGCCACCCGACGATCGACTGTGACATGGCCAATCGGCACTTGGTCTGACTGGTATGTCAGATCCAAGCTGCAGGCAGATCGACAGGCGGCCAGTAATGCCCCTCTTCGACAATAGTGCACAGGATGGCGACATGGCGACTAGCGGGGCTCCACGTGACCCACACGGTGTGGCTTCTCCGTGTGAGAAGATGATAAGCAATTGGGATGCGATACATCGCAGTATTACTCAGCGATCACAGCGAATTCAGGAGACTCTACAGACTTACCAACTGCCTATGTAGACTGGGTGGCAACATCATTGAGAGTATTAGGATTTAGGAATATGCTCTGGATACGTCTCCAATTTCCACCAACAAAGGGCTCGAGTAGAAAAGCATGGGTCAAGAATAAGTGAAAAGAAGAATATATTTTTTGCTGAGGAGTATCACTAGCTGGCGCGCCTAGGGCGCTGCCTTGCCTTTAAATACTCCTCGGCCATTCCAACATGTCATAAAAGCTTATTGAAAGTCCTCTGACGAGAACTCGTCCTCAGTAGGGTCAGGGCTTTCTGTGCTCTCGTTTTCCATAGCGCCATCCTGCCCAATCTCAACATATGAACCACTGATTAGTTAAAACTATCAGACAATAAATCAATTTGCCAAGCCTTCAAAAGTGACAAGGCTTAGTTTATTTCCAGCTTTGCGGCAGTGATAATCAGCCATGTTAGTATAGAGTGAAATAAAGTCAGATATCAAAGCAAAGCTTGTCTGTAGGCCGCGTCAACACTGTGATATCAGTGTGGAAAGCCAATAACGCAGATCAGTGTCCATGTTGGTTCTAGTATTTATAGCCTCACCTTTCCTGCCTTTTGAAGGATAGTCAAGGAGATATTTTTTGTTTCACAATTTTCCACTATTATTTGGCACTAATTCATTTGTACACTGGTAAAAAGATAGTAAGTTGAATTTACCCTTGCCAATAAATTTCTGGCAGTTGGTCAATGAGGCTAATTCACCTGCATAGCACTCATGACTACCATGCTGACATCCGAGTCCATAGAGACATCCAAATAAGCAGAATACATGGACACATCCGAATGAGCAGAATGCATCGATTCATCCGAACGAGTGGGTCCCATTGGCACCGTTGAATCGTTGGAGTTAGCCGGTGGGTTATTGCAGTTATAACATTTACCATCTGCGTCCAATATTTTATCTAGTTAGGTGTACGTTAAACACTGCTTGCCACACGGAAAGGTAAGCTGGCCAGGGTGGACACAGTCACTATATCTAACATCTGCTATATTGCACATAGTATTAAAAAAAGGAAAAGAGGAGTGAGTGGTCTATCTAAAATTTTGTCAGTTCTTTTGCGGCTTATATAGAGGGGTCGACAGAAAGAGCCAACACATGGAGTACAGTCTGTGTCTTTGATTCCGACATATCTTTTGTTATTGTCACAATAAAGCATACTTGTCATGTGAAATTCTTAGTTGCAGAAAGCGTCCCACCTGAAGCTCCTTGTTATTGCGGCAATAAACTTGTCAAAATTGCAGCTTATGCAAGAGAAATAAGCACATTGTTTATAACTGACTTGATTACGACAAGATAACATTTTGTGGATATGGCAGTCCCCACCAAAGAACTATTTTGCTAAGTATGGCGTGGTCAGCCGACATACTGTGGAAGGTTCCTGACAAGATAATTGCCACACCCCAGGGCTTACTAATGTCGCCTACAATATCAGAAATCCTTGGAATGGTGGGTGTTATCTATTTTACCAGTCATCTTCCATGGCTACAATTAGCACGTCTGTCATGTTATCAGCTGACATAAAGGCTGTCTCTTATCTAAATGATAGGTAAGCCCTCAAACTGAAGTGGAATAGGCTAAAAATAACCTTTTGAAAATTACAGCATTGTTCATACTACAGCCTGGTGCATCACATCATGTTTATTCTTGAGCATGACCACAGACAACGAGATATGGCCACAGTTTGACATGGCGAGGGGACTTTACCTCAGCATTATGCAAGAATCACTTGAGCATCTTGTAGCACAAATGGCGGCTCAAGCGTACTCCACGTATCTGTACTACTCACGTGGTCTTGTTTTTGCCCACTCCATGTTGTGCCAAGAGCAAGCCTGGTAGTGAGACAAGTAGTGTAACTTAAAGAGATACCAAACCTGAGAGATATGGTTTTCATATGGCGTCGATGGGAAAGTGGAAAGCCATTGCTTTGTTTACAGACCAGGTAATAGCTGAAGCAACATCCACATACCCGGTGCAGTCATATAGTGTAATTACAGTTCGACATGACACTATATTGGATTGGAGACAATAGTTGAACATGTGCTTTCAAAATATAATTTACTCTTCCTCCAGAGGTGTGGATGCATTTGGTTCGTGCGACGAGCAGCATGGGCAGTTTTCGGTGCATGGACCAAGAATCCTTGGAATGACATGGTGACACTTGCCACAGGAACCAGAAATCAAACGGCGTCCCTTGATACGCACATGTCCATTCATAATATGTGCGCGGCGATGTGCTATTTTACGCTTGTCGGTGACTATACTCCAATCGCCGTTTGTCATATTTAGCACTAGTACCTCGGTGTTGTCGTCAAAGTAGTCGTCTCCGTCGCCAAAGACATAAACGTGTTGGCGTTTACAGTATAAAATTTTTAAACAACCACCTATTAAACACCATCAGACCCCCACATTTTCATTGTAATTTTTATGTTCCAGTAGGAAATCTCAATACAACTATCCCAACTCAACTATCCATCCAAGTCCATCGACTATGTGCAAAACAAGGCCTACATTTCACACTCGTTGTAATCATGACAATATAATTGAGGATCCCTGTGAGACACAGTGCGGCACTATTGTATCTCGGTTCAGATCCAATACAGCTTCATCAGAATACAGGTGCTAGTTCAATGGTTAATCTTCCTATTTGCTTTTCTCTAACTATCCTAGCAATAAATGTGATTGACTCACACTTGAAGAGTAATAGCAATGCAGAGGCTATGAATGTCTTACACTCGTATGACTGCCAATCTTCAGTGAAATTGCAGCCATGTTCAAGTAATCTTGGTAGTCTAAGGCTTTAATTTGGCTGATTTTATTGTCGCTTCATGAGAATGTTATTTTTTCAATGACAACAAATAAGCTATAGTAGCAGCAACTATATTACCTTTTATCGACAGACCTAAAGAGCATCCGATAGGGGCGGCTGTGTTGGTCGACATGGCTGACAGCATGGGCAGTTCTCTGCACATGCGCTCTTCGGATTCGGAACGCCATGTTCACATTCCATGCATGTTAGTGTTACTGGCGGCTTACCCCTGATACGCACATAATTACGTAAAATGTATGAGCAGCGAGATTCTATAAATATCCTATCTTTTACGAGCCTCCATCTCCCATCTGTCATAAGCAGTACCACCAGTTTTGTATCCTCGTCAGCGTATTCCTCATTCCCTTCGTGATGGTCGACGCCCTTTCCAAACAATAGTCTCTTTGGGGATATAGCTGAAGAACATACATATCGACAGTTCTCAGGTATGTTGTAGCCCTGCGTGTTTAGGAAATCCGCTCCAGATCTTTGCCACTGACTACTGGCTTGTATTCCATTCCCGATGTCATCGTTGGTCTCAAGTAGTACCAAATAGTCCATGTCGTTGGGCGTCTATTATAACTGGGATTTGTAGATGGAGAAATAATGAAGCAGAAAATGAAAGTGAAAATGAAAATTAAGGGAAGTGGAAGAGTTTTCACTTCTTCTGACAACATGCATCTTTTTTGAGACAATTTGATTTGGTGGCTTATTACACCCAATTGAGAGCTGGATGAGGGGGAGCAAAAAAGATTTTCCTCCAGCGCCTACAATAAGCGCAATAGGAATGGTGGCTGAAAAGAAAGGTGGAACAGACACACGTGTTTGCATG
Organism: Coemansia sp. RSA 922; assembly: GCA_027577415.1. Classification (NCBI taxonomy): domain Eukaryota; kingdom Fungi; phylum Kickxellomycota; class Kickxellomycetes; order Kickxellales; family Kickxellaceae; genus Coemansia; species Coemansia sp. RSA 922. Next base: position 20,310 of record JANBQS010000074.1, on the reverse strand, counting down.
CTAGAATACTGAATTAGGAAAAGTATGTGTACCAAATCAGTTCAATGTAATGTAACAACATTCATTAGATAAATCGCACTAGTATATTCTCAAACAAATGTCTGTAGTGTGTGCTAAAAAATATGCAATAGCTGGCTTTTCAGGATAAGCCACTTGTTTACACGTGTATGCAGTCGGCCCAGCTTCAACATTTGAAAGCAAGAGAAAATGACAAGGTTATAGAAATGCAACGCTCCCAGCATATTTGTGCAAGATTTAGCCACCCTAAATTATAACTTGCTCTATTTGGTGAGAAATCCATTTGACACCGCTAAGAAATGTGGCGAAACCAAGACAAAACAAACAATACGTTACTAGTAAATATTTAAGAGTAACTTAATTTTGTTTATTTTTTTATCCGCGTTTCCAAGAAAAAAAACAACGCCTATTGAAAAAAAATAAAATAATTCAATAGTTGGAGGTATTCAAAAATAAATCCTCCAAAATAAAAATCCATGACAGAATTTAGAGCGAAGGGAAAGCGCTCTCGTCGTTGATGTTGACACGGTTGCCACCACGGTTAGCAGCGAAGCCAGCACGGCCGCCACGGTTCTGGGGACCACCAGCGCCGCCACGAGGACCGCCACGGAAGGCACCACGACGGGCAGACTCGTCAGCGAAACGCTGCTCAATGTCGACAAAGACTTTCTCCTTGCGCTCCTTCTGCTTCCGGGACTTTTGGGTAGCGATAGGGGCAAAGAAGTCCTCATCCTTCTTATCCAAAGCGACCTGGCCCTTCAACTGGCTCTGGTCGACACGGGCCTCGTTAGCCTTACGCAGAGTACGCTTAGTGTCGATGGAAGCCGACTCGCGCTCCTTCATGTAGTCATCAAGGGTCTTGATAACCTCCTCAGGCTCCTCCTCAACGACGGGAGCGACAGCGCCCTCCTGGTCCTTCTTGGCCTCCTGGGTAGCCTCAGCTCCGTCAGTGACAAGGTCCTTCTCAGAGCCGAGCCATCCCTGCTTCTCCTTCTTCTCAGAGTCAACCAGACCAGTGCCGCTGTGGCGGTCGAACTGGCGACCACGTCCACGTGCCGATCCACGGCCGCGCTGGCTCTGGTGCACAGGGCGCGAGCGACCCTCCTCACGGGGCTCGTACGCGGGTGCAGAGTCGACAATAGCCGCGCCAGGGGCGCGAGTGGTGCCAACAGTGCGGCGGGCTCCGCGGGGTGCGTAGCCAGTGCCACGGCTAGCGCGCTCGCTGGGAGTAGCGCGGTCGGCAGCGGGCGTAACGGGAACGACCTTCTTGGGCGCAGGCTTGGCAGCAGCCTTGCCAGGAACGACATTCACGAAGCTGTCAGCCGCATCATCGGGCAACAGAGCGAACGGGTTGGTAGACACAACAGACATTTGTGCTACAAATAAAAAAATAAGCGTAAATGGTCAACGATTTTTGGGTTAGTACTCGCCCCAAAAAAAAAAAAGATTCAACGATTCAGATCGATGCTATTTTGATTACTGCAATTTCAAAATGCACCGTTTCGCAGATCCTCGCTACTTGGAGCTCCGCTGCTTCCAGGCAGAGTCAATATAGGCACCGTTTTCGTCGAATTTCGAAATGTGACAGTCAATTTGACGATTCTGTTAAAATTAAGAATCTGAATTTTAAATAAATATTCGATATTCGATCGCTATCGGCCACTCTAATTGATCCAAACCGGTCCACTAGCGTATCGGCGACAACGGATCCATCGTTGTACGTAGAAATGAAAAAAACTTACATATATAGATGTGTGGATGGATACTATAAGAAACGAATAAAAAAGATTTCTAGGGAGGGGCGCGCGTTGTCTGCGCCTCACGCGTGGATGAGGGCGAAATGAGATCGACGCATGGTTGGGATTAGGGGACGAGAGATTGTCAGTGGGCAGACCACAGGCCGTCATCGACCTTTCGCACTAGACGCCGACGAGCCAGCAGATCGAGGAGCACAACAAGTACTCCAGCTCCAGCGCCCCTCAGTTCATCAGATACTGAAGGCGCCGTTAGCTCAGCAACAAGGTCGTCCAGCGTCCATATACGCTGGTCCTGCGAGCGGATTAGGTCATACAGCCCGCGGAGTTGCAAAGCAGCTGGTGCAGCACGGAATGCAGGCGGGAACAGCTCCACGTCAAAGCTGCGCGGTTCCAACGGCATAGACTCGGAGTATGACGATCCTGGAGAATCCACCACCGAGTTCCTTGTATCACCCTCGTCATCATGTACCATGGCCGATGAGCTCTCAGCAGCCTGGGCAGCCGCATGCTGCAGCATCTCTCGTGTAGGCAAAATGGTAGTGGTGCCGTCGAATTCCAAGCTACTCTGGTTGAGCTGCGCTGAGTCATGGGTATGCATATCCAGATCGCCAGCTTCTCCATGCATGAGCCTCGAGCTATCGTAAGTGCCCGTAGGCTCCGACCCAAGCGCCGTCGCCGAGCTCTGCATACTACGAACCGCTGCCGAACCGCCCCAAGACCGCGTCGAATGGGGGACATCAGAGTTTACTGCGCCCGTGGTCCGCTCGGACTGTGCAGACACCGGCCCATCGTTGTAGCGGCTACTGCGCGACACAGCAGTTGGCCTACGTCTTTCGGGCGTGGGGCCAAAAGGATCGTCCTCATCGTCTTCCGCCAGCGCGTGGAATCGCTGCCCAGCCACCTGCGGCGGTTGTAGCGGGCGCACTCCAGCAGCCATGCGTCCTCGGTTGCCTAGCGGCGACAGATGCCCAACAGTCATATCTTCGCTATCCATAGCCTCAACGTCCATACGCAGCATATTGCGTGCAATTCCTCCACCACCAAACGTGCGCCGCGCAGGGTTCAGCCCACGGGCCACTGCTGCCACTGGAGCTTCAGTCGCCACAGCAACACCATTCGAAGGAATCTCATCCACAACAACAGCAGTGCCATTGATGTCTGAAGTAATGCGCGGAGGCGATGGAATGTCGTCGTTAAAGTCGTCCACCTCTTCGCTGTCAGACACTGCCGCCACAGCTTCCTCCGCATTATAGCTCTGAGTTGCATCAGCAGCAGCAGCAGCAAACACGCGTCCCGTAGTCTCTAGATCCCCGCCATCCTCAGCACCATCACCAGCCATGGCCTCAGCCTCGCCAAGCATCTCTTCCATATCGGCAACCAATCCCTGGATACGCTTCGCCTCCTCGGCCTTGATAGCGACTTCGGCGGGGCTAGCGTACTTGTTGACTAAGGCACTCATTCCGCCAATACTAGATGAGGACACCTCGCTTCTGGCCACCGACATCATCCCCGAGCTGCCCATGACAGAGCTCGCCGCCACCGAGCCTGGAGGCTTAGGGTCATCGTACCGCTGGATCAGGCTATTGATTTCACCCAGAATATCATCGTCGTCGTCTTCCTCGCCAAACCCGTACGCGCCCGCCAAGGGAGTCTTGCCCTTTACTCCGTGCGCCGCTGCTATGCGCCGAGACTTGGGCAGCGTAAACGTCGTAGTAATTGGCGGGCTCGTGTTGGGCATCAGGTCGTCCGTATCCATCGACGACGAGTTCTTTGACGCATAGGACGCCCCACTACCAGGTATTCCGCGAAGACCCACTCCGCCGCCAATCCTGCCCTTGGCGTGGACCAGCGCGCGCATCATCGACAGAGGAGTTGACGGTCCAGCTCCGCTGCCTGCCTGTTGGGAGGTACTCTTGGCAGGCGTGCCCAGCTTGCGCTTCTTGGCTGACACGCTAAACATCTCCGCAGACCGCTTCAAAGTGCGCACTTGAGGAGTGATAGGAGTAGCATCTGTATTTGCATCCGACGCGATTAACTTGAGCTCCTGGGTCATAAACCGCGAAGTCAGCTGGGGTGTTGCAATCTCCGTATCAATATCCACCGGCTCATCTTCATCCTCCACTCCTCCAGCGTTATTCCACGCCTCCAACTGCCTGCGACCCATGTCCTCGGCTTCTCCCGGAAACCTCGCCGTAATATCGCCCTTATGCAACTGCTCCTCAATGGCCACTCGCTGAGCCACGCCCATCGGCCCCCGTCTCGTCTCCTCATCATCCTCTAGGCCTTGAACGGCTTCACCCTCTTCATTGTCGTCGGCGGCTGCCACCGCCATAAAGAACTGCAACCAGGGCTGGGAGGCTTGCAGTAGTTCGCTAGAGAGCTTGGCTAGACGCTCGACTTTGGGCATTACGTCTCGAGCCATCGTACGCTGGCAGTGGTCAAAGTTCGCGTCGATAGCTTGAAGTGCCAGCGTTATCTTTTGCTCAACTTCTTCTAATTGCTCCTCTGGCTGGTGATTGCCCATAGAGGCTGTGGGAGGAAGTGGTGGTCGACTATAGTCTTCGCGTTTAATAGCCGCGCTGAGTGCATGAGTGAAACGCCCGCCTCCTGCACTTTGACCGGCCCGGCTTTCTGGTCGCAAAAGGTGTTGCTGTCGCCCGAAATTCGACATGATTTGGAAAAATTATAATAATCTACGCGTTCAAAAAAATAAAATAATAAACAAGGGAAGAAAAAGAGGGAGGATCGTGGGGCAAAAGGGAAATCTGTTTACCCTAAATCGCACCTTATCCCCCCAGTGTAGATCTTTTCGATAACCAATAGGTCTTTGGTATGAGGTAAATCGCCTGAATTGGTGCTAATGGTATTAGTGGCGAGCACTGCAATACCGGCGGCTAATGGCTCATGGTGATGATCGCAGCATAGAGTTTAGTATTTATATCCTTGCCCGTTGCCAAAAATCATGGACGTGGGGACAGAACCAGTAGTAGTGCGCGATATTCTCGCATGCTATCTCCTCGGCTTCCACTCTTGTGTCGTCAGATCGAGTAATAGCACTACAGTACTTGCAAACGGTTTTGAGGCCAGGAATGAAGTATGTCAGTTTCGCGGTAGTCTGAACTGCAGCATGAGCCATTAGCCATTATAGCGAGAAAGAGGTGTTTGGATTATTGTCAGCTGAATCCAGCGTGCCTTGTTCAGCCTCGTGATATCCATTCCTATTCACGCTACTTAAACATTAAGTTTTATTTTTTAGTACCCAACCAGTCTTATCGGAACAACCTCCGTGGAAGTTGCTGTCAATCGCCCAAGTCGTGGTGTATATACTTCTAAGGGAATACAGTCTAGTTGAGCGTTCGCTCACTCAGCGCATCTTTTCGGGTCGAGCGGATAGTTAAGGACTTTGAAGACGACGTGGGGGTGGGGGCTGTTTCGGAGCTGGCCAAAAAGCCAGCACATGCGGCTGCAGAAGAGGGTCATTTCGTGATATTGGTGCGCCAGTCGGCTTGTATAGCTTAAAGATATCTCCCAGAGCGAAGAGTTTGTTCACTCACAGCTTCTTCCGAGTCGCCGCAGATATCTTGACAAGGAGATACACCACCAGATGGTCAAAAGATAAGCCACGTAGAGACTCGATGGATCCGTTAAAGGTCTCGTTGGGTCCCTTGCCCTTGAGGGAAACCCAGCTGCGTAGGACTCGGTCCCAATACGCTGGTAGCCCCTTCGGGTTTCACTTGGGTTGTGCAAGTTCGAGAAGATCAAAAGAGTTCATGTTTTATTTTAACTCTGCCCTTGGTCGAAACCCCATTGAGCTGCGCCTCCCACCAGGGTGGATACTTCTGGTGGAACATGTTTGCTTCTCAAAGAGTAGGGATCCGAGGCCGCTCTGCTTTTTTAGGCAGGATGATGATATCATACTGTCCCTCCATGTGTCCTGTGGCGATGCCGTCCTTGAACTAGTAGATTCCCAAGTACCTGATAATGGTGTAATCTGGGATTATCGGGAGACCAGACGGCACAAGAGTTGTGGTGACTATGCGCAGCATTGCTGTTTTGGCATCATTTAATTTGGCGTTTGAGGCGTGAACTGTGTAGCTCTATTGCGTTGCGGAATGCTGTCACATCGTCCTCAGAGGATAGTGCGACAGCGACATCCTCGGCAAAGGCAATAACGCGGAGCGTGTAGCCTGGCTGTCTGATGACCGCTAGGTGTTTGTAGAAATAGCGTAAAAGGGGCTCGGCGATGAGGTTGTAGAGCAATGGCAAAAGCGGGCCACCCTGCTGAGGACCTTGGCAAGTCCAAATGCCTATCGCTATCCAGGAACCAAACCTCACATCAGCTGTGCTGCCCTTGTATATCAATAATATGAGGCAACAGTGTCTTTCTCCAGTGCTGCAATTAGCCATACGTCGATCCAGATACTCCCAATCCACTTGTTACGTGTGTTGTAGGACAGCGCGCCAGTCCACATGATCAGTACAATGGCCTACATAACGACACTACATGTCTGCCATATGTCCTGGACTCTCAACGCCCAAATGTCCCGTCGCCAATAGGGGATCGCCCGCCTACAATGAGGCTCGACTCAGCGACACTAAGGGTAGCAGGAAAGGCATACTTCCGTCTATGGAAACGGGCCATGAAAAAGGCTATATAAACATTAGCCCGTCGACATCCAGAGTTAGATTATTGTTTGCACTTCTTCATACGCTAATATGTTATTATATATTCTATACGCTCTAGCTTGCTTCGCTCACAAAGTAACATGCTCATTATACAAGGAATGTTGTGTTTGCACTTGCTGCATGTCAGACTACTAGGCACCAGAATCCCTTACGAAGGATGTACAAGCATCAATCTTTTATAATTTTCCTACTTTTTTCCAGCCTTCATTTGCCATCTGTTATAAACAACATCATCAGTTTGGTATCGTAGTTGGCATATCCTTGGTCTTCAAAGCAATAGTTGGTACCCCTTGCCAATCAACAGATACTTTAGGGATAAAGCCTCCGCAGTTATGCACGGATTCTTCTTTGGTAAATTGTAGCCCTGCGCCCTTAGGAAATCCGCACCAGACGCTTGAAACCAATTGTAGACATCTCTTCTTTTCCTGATGTCGTCGTTAGCTCTCGAGCAGCACCAGAAAACCCATGAGTAGGTGGTATCAATTAGAGCTGAGGTTGATGAGAAAGTTAGGAGTAGAAAAGGCTAAAATAAATTGTAGTGGGAGAGAACCTGCCGCTTTAGACAACCTGCCTCTATTAAGGGAATTTTGGCTTTGTGGCTTATTACACCCAATTGAGAGTTGGATAAGGGGAGTAGAAAAATTTTCATACCACGCGTGCAATAAGCGCAATAGGGATTGTGGTGGAACGGTATTGCTTTGTTTACAAGCCAGGTATTAATTAGTTGAGGAAACGTCTACGTACTTGTTATAGTCATATAGTGTAATTACACTTGGACATGATGATATATTGGATTAGAGACAATAGTTGAACATGTGCTTTCAAAATATAATTTACTCTTCCTCCAGAGGCGTGGGTGCATTTGGAGCTTTGGGGCAGCATGGGCAGTTTTCGGTACATGGACCAAGAATCCTAGGAATGACATGGTGACACTTGCCACAGGAACCACTAATCAAAGGACGTCCCTTAATACGCACATGTCTACTCATAATATGTGCGCGGCGATGTGCTATTGTACGCTTGTCTGTGACTATACTCCAGTCGCCGTTTGTCATATTTAGCACTAGTACCTCGGTGTCGTCGTCAAAGTAGTCGTCTCCGTCGCCAAAGACATAAACGCCCTTTCCGAATAATACATATGTCTTCGACCTTATTACCGCGGGTTTCATGGCATACATCTTGTGAATGACGTGGCCCTGGGTCTTTAGGTAATCTACCGCAGAGTACATCATTTTGCTGTACACTTCTATTTTGTCCTCTATCTTGTCCCTTGTCTCAAGCAGCACTACGTAGTCCTTGGTCTCCTGGCTATCTTTGGCGTCTTGAGTCTCCTTGGCGTCTTGAGTCTCCCTGGCGTCCTGAGTCTCCTCGCTCTTTTTGTTCTCCTGAATATCCTTGGTCTCCTGGGTATCCATGGCCAATGGGTTAGAAAAAATGAATGAGCTTTAGCGCTGAAAGATGAAAATAAATAAAAGTGAGATGGCAGTTTGGGAAATCAAGTGCGTGAGTAGTGGCAGAGTTCTTCTACCCGGTACAGACAAGACGATGTTTATTTTCGTTATGGCTTTTTTATGCAGTGAGGTTTGCATTTGCCGTTTGTCAGCGTGATCTGAACAATTTAAGGAACTGGATGTTGACGTCATTTGCCTTGAGTGTCAAACTCGTGATCGTGATCCTGGCAGTTAATCATTGGCCCTGAGATCAGCTGCCAAAACGCTGTGCGAGTGTGAGATTACTCTTCTCCTAAACAACTCAATTTCATTTCAATTTTATTATTTAATTTCAATCTAGACGTTAACGAAAGAAATAGTAGAGATGCCGTCGAGAACGCCGCCGCCAATGGTGCGCATTAACATACCAACTGTCAATCTCAGCGAAGCCTGGGCGCCGACACCCTTACGCAAACACCGGCTAGGCACACGGCTGGTACGCCTGTACTTGCCTTGCTTGTTGATATTCTCGCTAGTTCTGAACATATTCTTCTTTACACGACCCGTACCGCTATTACGGCCCAGCTCATTATCATCGACGCGAGCGGACGACCGAGCGCACCGCAAATACGACTCTGTAGACTTTAAGCGCTTAACAGACCTGGTTTTGGTACCCGGGCATGGCGTTTACCTGGGCGACGGATCGCCGTTGAACGAGGCCAGTTGGTATCTTTTGGACGAGCAGCGTGGCGAAGTTGGAGCGTTTATGGCGCATATCGCCAAGGCGGTGGAGATAGTCAAGGAGCACGATCAATCGCTGCTTTTGTTTAGCGGTGGCAAGACACGGATAGAGGCCGGTGCGTATAGCGAGGCGCAGGGGTATTGGACGGCGGCGGACCGAATGGGCTGGCTCACAAAGGATGTCTATCGCCGGGTGGCTACTGAGGAGTTTGCTCGTGACTCGTACGAGAATGTGGTGTTTTCAATTGCACGGTTTCATGAAATTACGGGGAATTACCCGGACCGCATAACTGTCGTGGGCTTTGACTTTAAAAAGGACAGGTTCTTGGACTTGCATCTGCGCGCTCTGAGATACCCAAAGATCAGATTCAACTACGTGGGTATCAATCCGCCAGGCGACTCGGCACCGCTGCTAAAGGCCGAGCGCAGAGACGCTTATGAGCTGTTCGCCAAGGATCTGTATGGGTGCTCGGGCAAGCTGGCTGAGAAACGTGTGAGTCGGAATCCGTTTATGATGAACCATGGCTACGCAAAGTCGTGCCCTGAAATGTCAAGCTTCTTTGACTACTGCCCCGCCAACCCCACCGCAGTCTATGACGGCGCGCTGCCTTGGGTGAATTAACGCATGATTTCAGAAAGTGGATTAGCTGTAAATCCTGGTGTCATGAGTCACAAGACGATGACTCTGAGCGGTGACTGATTTGTCTTCAATCTAATAGATAACGCGACTGCTTTTTTTGGTTTCACGTCTTTCCTCTTTACAATATTATCTTCCTTTTTGCGCTTTTTAAAAAAAAAAACCCCCCCCACTCCTTTTTTCAAAAATGCTACGCGCACTCCGCTCTAGCACTATCCGGGCGGCCACTCGGCATACTTCGCTTTCGACGAACAGTGGCAAGCAGCTGCGGTCATTCTCGTCATCTATTCCTACCTTAGACGAGAGCGAGAAGCCACGAATGAACCGATACAGTTCGGTCATCACTCAGCCAAAGTCGCAAGGCCCATCGCAAGCCATGCTGTACGGCACTGGACTAAAAGAATCCGATATGGACAAGGCTCAAGTCGGTATATCTAGTGTGTGGTTTGAGGGCAACCCATGCAACATGCATCTATTGGATTTAGCCGGCAAGGTCAAGGAGGGAGTTGTGGCGGCCGGTTTGGTCGGCATGCGATTCAACACTATCGGAGTTAGCGACGGTATCAGCATGGGCACGCGTGGCATGTGTTTCTCGTTGCAGTCTCGCGATCTGATTGCCGACTCTATCGAGACGACGATGAGCGGACTGTGGTATGATGCCAATATCTCTATCCCGGGCTGCGATAAGAACATGCCCGGCGTGCTCATGGCCATGGCGCGCCTCAACCGGCCTTCGATTATGGTGTATGGTGGCACCATTAGACCCGGCAAGGGATGCCAGGGCCAGCGCTACGACATTGTGTCAACGTTTGAGGCGTACGGCTCGTATGTGGCGGGCAAGATTAGCGAGGCTGATAGATTCGATGCTGTAAGGCACGCGTGCCCGGGTCCCGGCGGATGCGGCGGCATGTACACGGCCAACACTATGGCGACTGCTGCCGAGGCCATGGGCATGACTCTGCCGTACTCGTCGTCGTCTCCTGCTACGTCGCAAGAGAAGCTGGACGAGTGCTTCAAGGCGGGCGCGGCGATCCGCAATATCCTCGAGCTCAACGTGTGTCCCAAGGACATTATGACACGCAAGGCGTTCGAGAACGCCATCACCATTGCTATTGCCATGGGCGGGTCGACCAACGTTGTGCTGCATTTGATTGCGATCTCGCGTGCTATTGGCGTCAACCTGACGCTGGACGATTTCCAGGAGATCTCTAACCGCACGCCGTTCTTGGCGGACATGAAGCCCAGCGGCAAGTATGTGATGGAGGACTTGCAGGCTATCGGTGGCACGCCGGCGATTCTCAAGTACCTCATGTCCGAGGGCTATATTGACGGATCAACGATGACTGTGACGGGAAAGACGCTGGCCGAGAACTTGAAGGACTTGCCGGGACTGACGGAGGGCCAGGACGTGATTTACCCCGCGCAGTCGCCTATTAAGCCGTCGGGACACTTGCAAACCTTGTATGGCAACGTAGCGCCCGAGGGGTCTGTGGCCAAGATCACGGGCAAGGAGGGTCTGCGGTTCGAGGGTACGGCCAAGGTATTCGAGTCTGAGGACGAGATGCTGCGTGCCCTGGAGCGCGGCGAAATTAAAAAGGGCCACGTCGTTATTATCCGTTATGTGGGACCCAAGGGCGGACCTGGTATGCCTGAGATGCTGACGCCGAGTAGCGCGATCATGGGCGCTGGACTGGGCAAGCATGTGGCGCTGTTGACTGACGGCCGGTTCTCGGGTGGAAGCCACGGATTCATCATCGGACATATCACGCCGGAGGCGCAGGAGGGCGGACCACTGGGCCTTATCCATGACGGCGACCGCATTGCTATTGATGCGGAAACACGTCGTATCGATGCTGTGGACGTGTCGGAGGCGGAGATGAACCAGAGACGTAGTCAGTGGGTGGCTCCGCCTCTCAAGGCCGAACGCGGAACGCTGTACAAGTATATTAAGAACGTAAAGACTGCATCTTTTGGATGTGTCACCGACGAGTAAATATAAAGAAATGCTTTTTGTTTTGCGCAATAAAGGACACGCTTTTTATGGACTTTGTACTCGTTGTTTCCTTTTTGCTTTTTTTTTCTCTTTATCTTTGGATGTAAAGATAATTCCCTTTTCTCCCTTTTTTCTTTAAGATTTCTTTCTTTGTCCTTGTGAGGGAAGGTAGAGAAGGTAGAGATGGACACATGTCTATCTTCGCTTTACTTTCTTTCTTCGGCCTTCATCGCTCTTTACTTGTACATTTATTTTTGCGCTACTATTTATTTTTTTCTTCTGTCTAGATCTCACGACTTTATAATACGCGTGTGTACGGCTCTTGCCCACTTGTAAAAAAAAAATTATCACATCTATTTTGTATACTATCTTGTTTATTTTTAACCGACACCTCGCCCAAAAAAAAAACAATGTATTTACGCGGTTCGTTATTAGCAGCCTTTTTGGCTCTATCCTTCTCTGTCGTAAACGGACAGGACGATATATTCACGATGAGCAAAGGTTTTACTAGCGGCAACAACAACCTCACGGCCCCTAGCTCTAACAGTCGTGGCGTCCAGCCTACGAATAGCGGTACTTGCGACACAGGCTACACGAATTGCCCTGTCTTTGGGTGCATCCAAGGCACACAATGCCCGTCGCCTTGTCTACAGCGCACGACGTCTCTTGCATGTACCGGTAGTGTCAATGGAAAGGGTTGCAAATGGGTATCAAATACATGTGTGGAGGACCGACAATGCCCGATAAGCAGTACTGGGTCGTGCGGGACCGGATGTCAGGGCTGTGGTGTGTTCCAGTGCATTAATCAGGGTTTGCAGTGCCCTGTAAAGTGCGAGAGGCTGGGGCAGAGCTCGTGTGGAAAGGGGGCGACTGTTAATGGCATTGGGTGTGCGTGGATGTCGGGTGTGTGTGTGGCCTGGGATGTTATTAGAGGCGGAACGGTGGGACCTGGAGCAACTAGTGCTGTGGAATATATGGAGCCGTTGTTGAGTCCAGAGGAAAGTGCGAGATTGTTTGCGTCAGCCACAATTAAGCCTACTCTGACGCCGCTACCAACGCCTATACCTACGCCGATACCTACGTCGACTACAACAACAACTACATCTGAATCTCAGATAGTAACATCTTCAACATCATCGTCACCGTCATCTTCACCAACTCCTGGTTCAGATACCGAGAATCCGGATGCCACAACGACCTCAAAGGGAATGAGCTCTAGCGGCAAGGCGGCACTAGTCATACTAATAATGGCTATCGCCGGTCTGATGTCGTGGGGTGGACTGTACTACTTCACACGAGACAAGGTCAATTTCCACCGGCCCTCGCTGCTGATTAACCAAAAGGTACTGCCTATTTACAACGGTTCTCCGCTCGCTACAGCTCACAACAACAACCCCGGAGGTGTTAGCAGCAATGAAAATATGAGCACGCTGCGCGATAGCTATGGATATGGACGTTGAAATGTTTTTTCTAACCAATATATGGTGTTTGCTAACCAATCGATGAAAAAAATAAAAAATGTCGGCGATGGACTCATCAAGATTATTGTGGACCTTTATTATCTTGGCCACCTCGAAGTTAACGTCCAAGTCCTTGACGTGGCAGCGAGCGTGATCAGCCACACGATGCGCATAGTACACTGGCGGGACAAGTGGCGAGAGCTGCTACAGAGCGTCTGCGTGCACAGGGCTGTAGTGCGTATAGGTCACAGATTGTTACGCCTGGCGGTGGCAACAGTATATATCTATTCAAAACGCCCTGTTGGCATGCCAACTTATAATACTTGCAATATATTAGAGCATATGTGTAAATGCAAAAAATATATTATGTATAGATAGCCAGCACCACTGTACGTCTGTCTCAACTTGCCCACATTCTAACTGCTTGCCGTTTTTTTTCGCTTCCCTGGCGCCATGTTGTCTTGATTGACCTAGTCACTGAGTCGAAACGAAAAGGACAATTGCCGGGTATCTGGATGTCGCTCAATGATGCGCGTGGACAATGTCTCCAAACCAAAAAGAGAATTGTGTCGTTGTCTGTGGGGGTTGTCGCAACCTTCCTTTGGTCTGTTTAGCACAGAGATGTGAAAAAAATTATTTATTATTCATCTCACTTTGGGCACTACAAGGTTGTCCGTATTCGAGTTTCTGCGGTATTGGCCTGCTTTGAGTAGTTTTGACTGTAGTTTGTTAGTGCCTGGAACACTGCTGGATCATAGTCAATAGTGTTTGCATGTTCTACTACCTCACCATAAAGTGACGATACCCTTGTATTGTTTTATCCATTGTTATATTAATATTACTCGAGTAAGCGATATGGTAGTATTATTTCATTGACATTTATTTGATGTTATAAACAAATGACCGTTGAAAATGACCTTTAGGTATCAACATTTTTTTTTTCATGTTTTACTCATTCCTGAAATTGCAATAAAGTAAAAATAAAAAATAGACGTAGATATTTTACGACAGTATGTGGGTCGGACATACTACAAAGCATCAACTCGGCTGAGGAAACCCTAAACACCACCCGCTATTATGGCTAATGGCTCATGCCGCAGTTCAGACTACCGCGAAATTGACATACTTTATTCCCGACCTCAAGCCTGTCTGCAAATACTGTAGTGCTACTACTCGATATGACAATGCAACCGACAAAGTCGAAGAGATAGAATGCGGGAATATCATGAACTACTTTTAGTTTTGTCCCTACGTCCAAGATTTCTGGCGGTGGGTTTCGCACTTATTGCAAGCTTTACATATAGATACAGCTGGGCCAGTCTTAAAGATAGACCTACGTATAGTCGCCACAGGTTTTGGTTCTTAGAATATCAAATTTCCCAATGCAGATGTCCTACATGGGCTAACAGTTTGGGAGGTTTTCTGCGCTTGTGCAAAACTATCCCTAGACAGTATTGAGAACTGGCGAGGCCATGTTTATTCCGTGGAATTCGACGCTCATGCTACATATTACTCAAGACTTTGTAAACATTGCCGTCCAATATTCCCTTACTCGTTAGTTAGAGATGTCTAACCAGTGGTACCATTTTTTGATCGAGGCGAAAACGAGCTCAGTGGGAATCTATCTTTCCAAAACTCGCCAAATGCACAGAACAGCCTCACCGACTACACAATCAACTACTCTCAAATGCCTTAGGATGACGACACCGCAAAAGCTCTACCACCTCCAACTTACATTGTCTGCTCTCCAAGCTCACGGGATACACTGGGAAAGCATTGACTTTATTTGAACTAGATAGTTTATTGTAGTTTCCTTTGTTATATTCTAAATAAACACAGCGCCTAAGAATTACGCCAAAAAGGTCAATAGTAAAAAAAGGCTGCAGATAGCGGCGACGCTGCCAATGGCTTCTAGCTGGTAATATCACTTTATTACTGATAACAGCGAGCTCTTCAAAATGATTTATTTATCGTAACGCCAATGGCAATCTCTCTCATCATTTACAGTAATATCAGCAGTCAGCTCCGCCAAATACTCTGCCAACCAGCCAGGGCTCGACTATGTGCTGCAATATCACAGAATAGCCACTCACTAAGAATGTAAAGGTAGGCGGTGTTGGAAAAGCGTCCTGACGTACTCTCTCTCTCTCTTGTGATATTCCACACGGAAATCAAAAAAGGAGCCACTCTTTTTAGGTCATTTCCTAGCCTCTTTTACAAAAGCAGCATAGCGTGACAAAAATGGCCGTTGCATGTCTGCCATTGTTGTACGTCAACCTCGGTATAAGTTGTCTATTTTTTGCCCACAGAGAACAGCCGCCCTCACTCGCTTAGCAGACCCTGGTTTGGTGGAGTATAAGCAGACCACCCTGAGCTCTTTCTCTTCTCTTCTCCTCGCCTGTTCATCTTTTTTCTTCCAACTATTTTTGAACTTTTACCAACCCCCAGCCAAGCGCTTTATCACAAACATCAATAAAGCCAGACCTTTTTACTCCCTGTTTTTTTTTGCTCTATCGCCAAGGTTTTCTTTTCTTTGCAGTCACAAATGGAGTCTGTGGACCGTAGTGATACTACAACCGGCCAGGTCGAACAACCGGCCACACCACCCCAGGACACACACGCCTTGCTTCATGGCTTGGATTCACCGGACGCGACTACTGCGGATAGTCTATTGTCCATTGCTGCTGGTGCCAGAGTTGGTCCAGTTGTTCTACCCCGCGCTACTGGCAACAACGCTTTTTCAGCTAGCTTTTGTGAAGTCCCTAAGACCACGGTTCTCACTGTCGCCTCCTGCACTGCTTCTGCTGTTGTCGCCTCGGCAACCAGCTCCAACACTGTCCTGGCAGTCGCAGCTAGCACTGCCAGCGGCTCGACTGTTGCGCCAGCTATGGACACTCAAGCCACTTCTTTCGGGCCAGGGGGAAAATTCTCATTCAACTTGCCCCTCATAGCTGCCGCCAACTTCGACGCTTACCCTGCATCTTCCTGTCGCAGTACTTACTCCAACACCGCCTCAGTCGACCGTGGTGCTCACCATGCTTTGTCTTCTCGCCGTATTTACTCCAACCTCACTTGGCCCAGGCTCCGCTTTGTTCCATACGCCCATCCGCATGCTACTAACGTCAACGCCACCCCGGTCAACCTCGCTGCCGGCCCTGCTGTCCAAGCTCGTGAAGCTAACTCCGACGCCAGCCCAGCTAGCTCCAGCGCCACATCGCCGTCGCTCGAGCACCAGAGCGAAAACTCGCAGAAAGGCAGTGCGAGTGAGCTGCCGCCGGATAGTGAAAGCAAAGAGGACATGTCCCACGTGGGGCAGAACGGCTCTGCTATTCTTTTTCACGACATGGCAGGTAACGTGACATTGGGCGAGTTTTCGGAGACATTCAATCAATTCATTTTCGTCAGTTTCGATATGATTCGCATCGTATGCTTGGAGCTCTTTGGTCGTGAGCTGGCGGACGCTTCGGTTGATTCTTTTATAAGCAGCCAGCAGTTGAGGCCAGTCAAAGAATTCGAGATCTGGAAGCATGGTTTAAATATCCTACAAGATTATTGTTTTTTGACTCGCGGTGGCCCGACGTATCAGCAGATGAGGCAAACACTACGTTCTCGTCTTAGGATTGAAGAAAAGGCAAAGGCGAAGGTAGTTCCTGCTCCGGTACTCTACTTCAACTTGGTGACCATTGGGTGTGTCCATGCAAGTCGGTTGGCCGATAGTACTCGCGAGAAGCAGTTTTTCAGTACTATCACCATACACATGTTCAGAATAGCCACCGGCCGCGAGCTGCGTTTTCGGCGTGTAATCACGGAAGATGGGCCGAAGTCATTTCCGGGAACAGACTACTGCAGGTTTGCACAGGGGTGGTTGATGCGCATCTGCAAGTATATCGTCAAAGACGATCGCATGAAGGACTTGCTCGACATTGCGGACGATTACTATTCAAAGTATGAGGAGGCAGGTCGTGACAAAGGCAACAGTGGCACCGCTTTCGATCCCGATGGCAGCATCGGCCGAGGAATGCTTCAGAGCTGTGATCCAGTTATTGATCTGGTTCTTGGCCTACGCGGCGAAAACTTGCTTGAACTTTACGTGTTTCTTCCTTGTATGACGGTTGGAATGCTTGATGAAAGTGAGCACGAGTACCTGCAACAAGCTTTGCGTTATGCGCAGACTAGGTTGGAACAGGACATTTAACTACTCTCTAACCATTAGTTATTTACGAAATATCATGAAGCTTTTTTAACTATATCGCTCTAGTTAAATGAACAACATATGCACTGGATTTGATAGCGTTCAAGAGACAAAAATGCTCGGATATCTCAGTAGTTGGTAGATATGTGAGCTCTGGCGATGAAGATAAGTTTGCAGCGCCCAGCGAGCTCTAAGAAATTGGTAGCTAAAGTTCTCACTGCCAAGTGCACTTTGTCATTTGTATTTGTTGCCTTTTCATACACTGAGGAATTATATACGGCACTGTGGAGTAATACGATGTGTGTCCCTGTCATTAGGTTGGTCGATACTTTTTGCACGGTAATCCCTCTACCCACTTTATGATATCTACCAGAGTTACCATGATAACATATTGACATATTTAATTTTATCAACAAGCAATAAATATTCTGGAGATAAATAAAAATAATCATTGAAAACACATTGGTGAGAAACAAAAAATAATTAGAGGTGAAACACAATTAATGTTTTTTTTATTACAAGAAAAAACAAGCTTGTTTGTCTACTAGCCACTGACAGGGATTGAACCCCAACCAGCAGGGTAGGTGGTAGAAGCCTCGTCCAAGCGAAGAATGTGCATATTGGCGCCAAGCCAAGCTACCCACTGGCCCCAGCAAGCTAGCTATCTTGGGATGTCAAGAAACTTGCCTATTTATGCCACCGGCCAATTCTAAAAAAGAATACTCACTTGAGCGGCCCTCAAGATCCGGTTATAAGAAACGCCCTATTAGACTTTCTTCTAGCTATTATTCCACTGCTTAAATGCTACGCCAAAAATATATAATAATAATGTAAATTGCAAAAATAAACCTACAACCAACTGGATTGGGAGTATCTGGACCAAGTATAGCTAAGTGCGGCATTAGATAAAGGTACCATCGTCTCATATTCTCGAGATACAAGGGTAACATGGCTGATGTGAGGATGGCTCCTGGACAGTGACGGGCATTCGGATTTGCCAAGACCATTTCCAGGGTGATCAGCTTTTGCCATTGCTCTTGTTACTTAGTGAGCGTAGCGAACTTTTTAGCATATAGAATATAATAAATATGAGCGTATATAAAAGTGAGAACACTAATCTAACTCTAGAAGCCGACGGGTTAATGTTTATATAGCCTTTTTCATGGCCCGTTTTCTTAGACGGAAGTACGCCTTTCCCGCTACCCTTAGTGTCGTTGAGTCGAGCCTCATTGTAGGCAGGCGATCCCCTATCGGTGACGGGACATTTGGGCGTTGGGAGTCCGGGACATCTGGCAGACGTGTAGTGTCGTTGTCGGCCATTGGACCAACCACGTGGGCCGGCGCGCTGTCCTACGACGCATGTAACAAGCGCATGTGCAGAGAAATGACCATGCTGCTATTTGCGTCCACCAACATTGTCGAACAGCAAAGAGTAACATGGATAGATGGGAAATATAATAAACATACATGCCATGTAAAATGGTCTTTTAAAAAAAGGGGGGGGGGAACAGAGTACTAGGTCGTATCTGCTCTGTTGACAGACTGGAACATTTGCAACAACTCGGTAGTAGCCTGCGAGTACGTGGGATGCGTCAGCGGTGTAGATGCTGCAGGTAAAAATGACTGGGGACCGTTAATACCGGGCGTAATACCCATAGCAGTAGCCGCGGCAACAGCAGTGACGTCGCCATGGCCATTAGCAGCAGCGATCCACGAGCTCCACATATTAGTATCAACCCAATGTGGTGCCTTGGTCCGATCAGCAGGATCCATATACATATTCTGCGAGGCCTGACGCGACTGGAGAACAGAGCCAGCCGAAAGAGGACCTGCCAGGTTAAACATTGGAGGCTGATGGTTAGTTGGCATAGTGGATAGGAAGCCCTCCATGGGACTGCCCGGGTTACTGGCAATAGGCGCGTCGTGTGGGTGGTCGTAGCTCACATGGTGTTTGAGGGCATTCGCGTCGCTGAAGGCCTGAGTGCAGCCGTAAGCGGGACACTGGATAATACTGTTGTTGTAAAGCGGCGCCTGGTTCTGCAGTTGATTGAGCTGGAGCGATGATACGAATTGGCGCTGGTACCTGGGCCCAGCAGAATTGGGCGCTATGGGCTGAGCATCCTGTAAGCTCGATGGCTGGGTGTGGAACTGGAACTGAGCGAGATCCGTTGGCTGCGGCGTGTAGAATCGCTGCTGGTGCGGCTGTGGGAATCCATCATTCATCGACTGTCTGTTCTGAGTATCACTGGGAAACGGGAGCAAGCCCAATGCCGAAAACCCCTGCGTCCATGGCAACAGCCCCGACGGCTGGCCAACTGGGGCCTGGTTAGTGGCAGCCGACACTTGTTGCTGAATCTGCTGTTGCTGCCGGTTGCGCTTAGACATTAAGGCGGTGGCTATCTGCGAGTGAGTGCCGGATTTAGATCCTGCGCTCAAAGTTGCCTGTGAGTCTGGCATTTCTCCGGTTGCCATAGAGGAAGGCTGAATAGTGCTACTACTGCTGCCGCTGCTAGGCAAGGTTGCCACCGACGACAGGTCGAACGAGTCGGAACGTTGGCTGCGCGAGTAGTGCGGCCGACCATTCCTCATATCGTCGTCGCCGTCAATCGCTGCTGACTGGCCGCTTCCATCGCGTGGCACGTAGAAGGGTTCGGCCATCATGCTCTGCATCAACTGCATGTTGAGCGACATATCCTGCAAGTAATTGGTCGCTGTAGCAGCATCGCCCTCGTGTGCAGCAGAGTCCTGGGCAGTGTTGAGGTTTAACTGGGCGTCATTTCCCGCTGCGGCTTGGCTCATCGCCTCAAGCATCATCGATGCGGCTGCCGCGCCCATTGATTCGTTGGACATGGGGACATTAGAAACACCGAATGGCGTCATAGCATGGGCTTCAGTGCCATTGCTCAGACCCAGGGCGAAATACGAGTTAATGTCGGGCTCGCCCCCGCTGGCATTAATAAGAGCTGGAGCAGAAAGAAACGGCGCCGCAGTCGCTTGCAAAAACGGCTGGCGAGGCATGCCCTGGAGCATCAGACGCCGATGGGCCGCCTGCGGTACTGGTCCACCATGAGCCGGCTGCCCCGCGCCATTAAGAGCCAGTCCCTGTGTGTCGTAGCCCATGGTGACAGGCGTCGTGATGCCGCTCTCGGGGATAGTCGGCATGGAGGCAAGGATACCAGCCTGCCCAGCGTCCATCGCAGCACCCAGCACGTCGTTAATAGTCGGAGTATTCCAAAACGAGCCACTTGGGGAAATCTCCGTCGGCGTACCACGACCCGGCTTCACTCGGTTCGACGGCTTAATCGCTCTGCGAATCGGTCGTGGATGCTGCGCCGCTACGTGTTGCCGCAACCCGTACTCGCTATTAAACCTCGCCAAACAATCCACCTCAACACA
>JANBQS010000073.1:0-40561 GCA_027577415.1 Coemansia sp. RSA 922 | reverse complement strand
AGCAAGACTATGGAGGGTCTGAGGATGCTAAACTCGCTGCAACTGCAGATGGACAATTTGTCGATGGCTGAGATTAACGAGATACGACCACTATTTGGTCATTCGTTTGATATGCTGAGACAGCTGGATGGCCTAGCGCAGGCTACAGAGACTGAGCAGCAGCAGAGTCAGTTTGCTGATCAGTCCTATGCCGAGATGGACGACGCCTTTGGATCTCGATACGTTCACTAGCCATAGTAGTCGCCCTATAATCCACTATTTTTGCATTACAGTTGCTGCATTTTTTTTATTGCGCGATATAAAAATAAAAAATTCATTCTCTACTCCGCTTTCTCTTTCTTTCTTTCTCATCTTTCACTCTGTCTCTACAAAAAAGGAGCGGCAATCAAATCCCAACAGATATCTCTCTCTTTCGACGATATGCAACGCTTTCTTTTCAGCGCGGGCCTTGCCATGCGGCAGCGTGCGTTCGCCACATGCAGCCCACATCTACAACGCCCGTATCCGTACGGCCTTGTACGTGTCCACAGCGATCCAAAAATAGCAAGCAGGCTATTTGGGCTCAAGTTTGAAAACACCACCTCCGACTCAAGTACAATAATCGGCTGGCTAAAAGGCAGCGCCGACAACTCTGCCGCGACAACAGACGGTGCGAAGATCACGCCAGCCCAGTTTGTCGAGAACCACGAGTTCTGGCCACACGTAGAGTATGTGTTCCGGGAGCACGCGCACGAGGACCCCGAGTTGCAAGCACAGGCGGCGTATCAAAAGAGCGGATGGATGAATATCACTGATGGACGCAATCCGCCGCCCTTGGGTCGTACGGGAGAGCCAGAGGATATTGTTGGATGTGTGTTGGTGGAAGATAAGTGCATTAAGAGGGGCAGCTTTCAACCCAACCCGACGCACAGACCGGCTAGCATCCATGGCTTGTTCCAGCTGCCCAAGTACCTGCAGGCAAAGCTCCTCGATCATTTGGCGACAATAGGAAAATAGTGAGGACACACTGAGAACGGAGACGGCTGGGTTGCACATCCTATATTTAGATTTTCACCTATTGGCTGCCCTCCTCAACTTTCCCCCCGTTTCTGTGACACTGAGGGCCTGGCCTCAAGCTAGTAGCTTGCGAGGGAGGGGGAGAGACCCAAGTGTTCTTCTCTTTTAGCTCCTCCTTTGCGTCTTTTTGCAATAATATCTCTTACAAAATTAACGCGCCCGTGCTTCTTATTCTTTCTGTTCGCGGGCTGCTCACTTTTCTTTCTCCTTTGACGTCCTTTCTTCTTTTTGTGTGCTCTCTATTGTCAATTCTTACCTATTCCTGCACATTATCATTTCAACTCTATATTTTATTTTATTTTTGGACTTGGAATGGTTGACGAAAAGTATATTGGAATGGCCTTGGCCATGTCCTCTAGCTTGCTTATTGGCACTAGCTTTGTGCTAACCAAGAAGGGCCTCATGGAGACGACGTCTAGATACGGCTCAGCGACAGAAGGCTTACAGTACTTTAAGAATGTGCTCTGGTGGGCCGGCATGACAACAAGTAGGTATTTGTGAGACTCGTGTTTGGCAACTGCTTTTTTTCCAAGCAAACTATCTATTTCTGCCTTTTATTTACTGCGCTGCTAGGCCGCCCCCTCCCTCTCCTCTATTTGAGCTCATGTTTTTTTTGTCTCGCCGTACGTGTGTGTGTGTGGGGGAGTGGAAATGTCTGAAGTGGATAGTCGCTATTGGTAGTTACCACCATGCGTGGCAAACAGCTTTGCCACTTGTCTGCGAACGCCTCGCCCTCCCCCATCATTTTTGATGTCATGGTTTGCACACATCTAACATTTATGTTTTATCTTTATTGTAGTGGGACTGGGCGAGTTTGCCAACTTTGCTGCCTACTCGTTTGCTCCGGCGATTCTCGTAACGCCGCTGGGTGCTCTTAGTGTTATTGTCGGCGCTGTGCTGGCATCTATATTCTTGGGCGAGCGTATCAACACCGTGGGCAGGGCTGGCTGCGCACTGTGTCTCATGGGCTCGGTGGTCGTAGTACTCAATGCGCCGCGGGACGGCGACATCGAGTCTATTGAGCAGATTATGCACATGGCCGTACAGCCGCCCTTTCTTATCTACGCAGTGAGCTCTATCGCGTTTCTGGTTGTCATGATCACCCGCGTCGCCAAAAAACACGGCCAGACCAATCCCCTGGTCTACCTGTCCATCTGTTCTATCGCTGGCTCTATGACGGTCACAGCGTGCAAGGCATTCGGCATAGCTTTGAAGCTGACGTTTGCGGGCAACAACCAGTTTGTGCACTTCAGCACGTACTTTTTCGCTGGCGTCGTGGGGCTGTGCATTGTCGTGCAGATGAACTACTTTAACAAAGCGTTGGAGCAGTTTGAGACGAACATTGTCACGCCCATATACTATGTATTTTTCACATCGGCTACGATTGTCGCCTCAGTGGCGCTATTCCAGGGCTTCACCGATTCAACCAACAAGGAGCTGGCCTCGTTGTTGTGCGGATTTATCACGATATTTATCGGTGTATTTCTTCTCAACGGCACAAAGTCGGGCGGACCCCATTCCCCTTGCTCTGACGGGGGCGAGCATCAACCACTGCCCACCGAGGAGCCAGGAAGAATCAGCTCCTTTGGAGGAGGAGGGTCTCTGCGCCGTTTGTCCCATGGAGGTGCCGCCGCCTTTGACTTGGACGACTTTGAGGAGTACGACGACGGAGTCCACGAGTCTTATCCCATGCACGAGCGCCGTCGAATCGCTGACCCAGAGAAGATCGTACGATCAATAAACGGCTCTACGCGTCGTCATCCCTACCATGCGCTCTCGAGTAAGCCTGCTCGCCAGTCGGTGGATGATGTTGAGTTTAATGACGACGATACTACCGAGGTGCCGTCGGGGTCGGCGCATAGCGACTCGTCGTCGGGCAATAACTATGCGCCTGCTTCTCCCGCCTCGCTTACCAATGACGATGTTCATATCGATATCCCGCTTTCGCCTGTACTGCCCTTAGAGAGAAGATAGGCCTCTAATATTATTATTCCACTGTTTCTTTTTCATTTTGTATCGCTTTTGTTTTATATATATCGTTTTTCCCCTCTCGCAAATCAGTTAAGATATTGGGAGTCAAGGGACTACTATAGCTGCATCGTCGAGATTAACTGGATTTAATCATCTGATAGGCATGCTTTAGATTTGTGCGGGGGGAAAAGAAGCGATAAATCGTACGTTTCGCTTCAGAATACTTTTTTTCCCCCTCTTTACAGTTGTTCAATTTAAAAGTCTTTCAAACATGATTTCTGCCGTTGCTCGTACTTCCATGCGCACTCGTGCCGTTGGCCGTGTCCTCCGTTCAGACGGTCACCACAACACATCTCCGAATGGCATGGTACGAATAAAATACCGCCCACTGCTGGCTCATTTCATTCCAAAGGCGAATTACTCTCCTTTTTTGTGTCAGTGATACTAATTTGAAACATATTATTATTATTTGTAGCATTTGCCGTTTGATACCCAGAAGAAGGGGTTCAAGTTCTTGTACTGGGGCTCAATGACTTTTTTCTCTGCCCTGCCCGTTATCGGTAAGTCTTTTTGTTGAGAGCCTGGATTGATATGTACACGAGGATCAGCAATACTAACTATATTTGCTATTGATACACTTTGTAGCTGCGTGGTGGCAGATCCGTAAGGGCAACGGTACCAAGAACTACTAGGTCTTTTTGTGTCGCGCTTTTTTTTCTTTCGTATTTTATACACTTTGACACACACCCTTTTAAGTGGAGCTTATATGGCAACAATAAAATCTACACCAATGTCCTTCTCGCCTTGAGCTGTATTTCAGACCATCTTTCGACGTCAGAGTCACAGAAGACCAATGCGTTTATAGAGCCCATAGAGCTGATCAAAATCACCTGGGTTGATTTTTGGTCTGGAGATAGTCCGAAAAAAAATATATTGGCAAAGTGAATTTCACTTCTTTTTTCTTAGAGATCGTTTATTATTTATTATATTTGATTGTAATCGAAAGTAGAGTCGAAACAACAATGCTGTCTGGTATTCGATTCGGTCCGCTGCGTTGTCTGTTCACGTCGCCACTTTCGCGGGGGATTCACTTGACTCCAGCTGTAGGAGAGGCCAACAAGACGGGCCGAACCAACACCACTAAGGGCAAGCGAGTGGCAGCCACTAAAGCAGACAGTAGTGCCACACCCACAGAAACACCTGTGGATGAGAGCGACGATTCGGCGATCCAACAAGGCGGTCTGATAACGGCCGAGGCGGTCGATACACCGGACACCTCTGATGAGAAGCCTGTCAAGGGGCAAAAAGTGACTTCGCGCGGTTACGTGGGCTGGGTGCTAACGCAAAGCAAGCCGTACAAGACGATGAAGCCTGGTCGGACGAACTACATCAACGGACTAAACAGACCGTTCCCGCTGAACCCTGCGTTCCGTCCGCGTTTGCCCTTGGCTGATGCCAAAAAGGAGGACATTTACAAGGACTATCTCAGCGATCCTGTGAAGAACACACCGCGGATCTTGGGTGCAAAGTACTTTATCTCTATTAAGCGCGTGGAGGCCATTATCAAGCTCAAGGCTATTGAGCATCATATGGTGAATGCTGGAGAGATCGTTGTGCAAAGGAGCTTGACGGCTGGTATGGAGAGTATTCTGGGAATGTCCAAGGACTCTGTTAGTGTTACGGAGAAGTTGGTTTCGGAGATGCCCCGGGTTAGTACGCCGAGGTTCCATGCGGTGCCCGAGGAGCAAGAGTTTACGGCTACTGATGCTGCTGAGGTGCTGGGTCGCAAGCCATATCAGCATATTTTGGATCGCTTGGCGGCTAGCAAGCCCTTTGTCGTCGATTACGAGGGACTTGATCCCAAGTTTGCGCCTCGCCCGATGGCCAAGCCCTCAAAGTCGGAGGCAGCGAGACTAGAGTCTCTGGGTCTGGCTGAGGAGCAGGTGTTGGGCAAGGATGAGGTCTTGGCTAGTCGGAGGTGGAAGTTTGTCTTTACGGATATCGGCAAAAAGGCCAGTATGGCTGACCGCCAGGTGCTTATTCGCGATAACGACGGTACTTTGAAACGGGCTGGTAGAGACTATAAACTCAAGCGCTATGGCCAAGTTTGGAAGCACTAAATTCCTATACAAGCACTTTCT
Organism: Coemansia sp. RSA 922; assembly: GCA_027577415.1. Classification (NCBI taxonomy): domain Eukaryota; kingdom Fungi; phylum Kickxellomycota; class Kickxellomycetes; order Kickxellales; family Kickxellaceae; genus Coemansia; species Coemansia sp. RSA 922. The sequence continues at coordinate 35,393 of JANBQS010000073.1, read as the reverse complement.
ATTGAACTTTAAACAAAAAATATATTTTTTATATACTGGAAACTGGCTAGTTGGCTCCATCATATGCAAACAACATGGTATCTGCCGAGTATCTCTTCCACCGACCGCTTTGGTCTCTCTCTGGAGCAATCAGGGCCAACTTGTACATGACAAATTCCTTTTCGCTGGTGAGACCGCTTACTGGCAGATATAGCCGTATATCGCGGCCGCCCTTAAACTCTGCATCCTTGAGTCCATCGATCTGCTTAGCTGGCGCCTTACTAAGCACTTTGACTAGAGAACCGTCTTTGGTAGAGTAAACGGCAGCGAGCAATTCTGAAAACTCTGGGGTTCTTTCCTTCTCCATTGGGATATTAAAACTGATCTGCATCATGTCTCCAGGACGAACCGAGGTAATTCGTCTGGTGAGTGATAGCTCGCCGGTGTTACCGTGAGATAATGCAGCGAGTGACTGTGGTATTTGGAGTATATCTAGATTGGATACATCGGCATCCAATATATTCATAGAGTTGGCGGCTAGTCCAAAGCTCAAGGCAGCGATTATCCAAGAGACTCGCATTATAATATGTTTGTCAATATCGAAAAAGAAAAAGAGATAAAGAGGTACTTTTTTGCCAAATCATAAATGTGTTGGAACAATAACAAAGATACTTTTTTTAAAAAGCAGTAACGTGTCAAGTTTGTCTCAAAGGCAACACACACAGTCGTAGTATTGTTAAATTGCAATGCAAAAAAAAAAAAATGATTGGGTGCTTCCCAAGCACTTACTGCGAATCGCCGCATAAATTGCAAGAGGGCCTAGTCCAAATGGAGCAAGATGTGCGCGTGAGAGGCTTTATTAAAAATTCAGTAGGGTTTATCAACCCCCACCTTAGCTCATATCAGCCAGCTCATCTAGATCGTGCTGAATACGGAGCCGATCAATGATACTCTGTAGTGAGACACCACTCATAATACCCTCCAAATCATATAGGCTGAGGTTAATCCGGTGGTCGGTAACTCTACTCTGGGCAAAATTATACGTGCGACACTTTTCTGAGCGATCGCCTGTACCAATAAGCCTGTTCCGCGAGGCCCTCCGCTCGTTATCGAGTTTCTGACGCTCCATATCGTAGAGACGAGCACGCAGAATTTGCATAGCCTTTTCCTTGTTTCTCAGTTGTGAGCGCTCTTGCTGGTTCTCAACCGCCAGACCCGTAGGGAGATGTGTGATACGCACGGCACTGTCAGTGGTGTTTACGTGCTGGCCGCCCTTGCCAGAGGCGCGGAACACGTCGATGCGCAAATCTGACTCACGTACTTCAATGTGTACATCAGTGGCTTGTGGTAGTACCGCTACAGTTACCGTACTGGTGTGGATACGGCCTTGGGTCTCTGTGGCTGGAACGCGCTGTACTCTATGGACTCCGGACTCGAACATTAGGGCGCCAAACACGCCGCGGCCAGAAACTTCAACCGTGGCTTCTTTGACTCTATCGCCTTCTTCGAGACTCGATATTGTGTTGAACTTCCATCCTCGGAGCTGCGAATGACGCTCATACATACGCAAAAGTTCGCCGGAAAACAATGATGCTTCGTCGCCGCCAGTTCCTGCTCGAATCTCTAGTATAGCGCCGCCACTTTCGGCTTGATCTTTGGGTAGCAAACCGTTGATGATCTGACGCTCGGCTTCAGCTACGTCTTCTAACGCTACTTGGCGTTCTTCTAAGGCCAGAGTGCGTAGGGACTGGTCTTTAGACTCGTCGATCATCTGTTGTAACTCGGTGAGCTCTCCATATAGCTCGAGAAGGCGGTTGTAGGGGAGTACTATTTGTCCGGTGTCGCTAAAGTCTTTGGATACTTTGGCTAGCTCTTCTCGGCCGAGATCAGAGATGTCTCCGCTCATACGTGTGTTGAGATCGGCGTATCTGATTCTCAAATGCTGGAGTCGTTCATGGATTCGTGGTGTCAAGTTGCTCTTGCCTGCTAGCTCGCTGCCGGGAGGCATGTGCTGGGACGACTTGCCGCGTGAAGCTGAAGCATAACTTCGCAAAGTACATGCAAGTAGTGGACGCCGTACGTGGGTCAGCGCTCGGGCCGCCGCCACTGCTGCCGCCGGCGCTCGCGAGGATAGCAAGGTGCAAAGATAGTAGTGCATTGTCCAGTACACACACGAAAAAGAATAATAATATCGAAGTTGTGCTGACCAAAGAGCTTTATCTTTTTTGTAGTGCTTGGTCTGCTTTTTTTCTTGGTAGGCATGATTGATCACCAGAGCTGATTTAAAGGCATTGAAGTGGTAAGAGTGACGTGAATTGCTCTCAGTGCAGAAAGGCTTGCCAAGCACGTGGCCTTTCCTCCCTTTTTTTGCTCTGCTATCTAAACTAGCAACATCATCTCAATTTCAACATACTTTTCTTTTGACCCCATTCCTTTCTATTATTTTATTTTGCGCAAATGCAAGAGTCAGAGTACGATAGCGTCGTGTGGGACACCAATGCAGGCGGCAACCACGGACAACCTAGCAATGGTAGCACAGGGTTTGGCCATGGTACCACAGGAACAGCAACAGCAACAGCAGCTGTGACAGGTACTAGTCCACTAGCAAGCACGCACACGTCGCCGTTTGAGGGGATTGGAGGCAGCTCACAAGACTCGCCAGATGTAGGCGGTGGCAAAGTTGCAGCTAGAGAATCGGTTGACGCAGGCGATGTCGAGACAGAAGTGACAGTAGATCAGCCACGAAAGGAAGGCGAGGGAACCAGCAACCCCTTTGTCACTTACTTGGTCACGACAACGCGCACCAACCGGCGGACAAAGGAGATTAGAAGGTACGCGCTACGGCGGCGGTACCAGGACTTTGCCTGGCTACACGAGCAATTGTACAAGCAGTTTGTGGCCAGCGTCGTGCCACCGCTTCCTGACCGCCGGCGTCTAGAGTATCTGACTGGGGACCGGTTTAGTGAAGATTTTGTGGGGAAGCGCAAGCATGGACTGGAGCGGTTTGTCAGGCGCGTTGTTTTGCACCCGTTGCTGCGTACCAGCCACCATTTGACGGTGTTTCTCGAGGCCAAGGACTGGAGCTCAGAGTACGAGATCAAGCCCAAGAGCGAAAATGGAGTGCTGGACAGTATTGGCGACACGTTGCTCAACACATTCAGCAAGGTGCGCAATCGCGATGAGCGGTTCGTCGAGATGCGAGACACGGTTGGACGGCTGGGTGACAACTTGGCTCGTACGCAAAAGCTCTATTTGCGGGTGACTAAGCGCCAGCATGACTTGCAGCAGGCGTATGAGGAGCTGGGGACGGGGCTGGTGGATCTCGGCGACATTGAAACGGGCATGACCATGGCTCTGGTGGAGGCAGGCAACGCGCTCAAGGCGCACCACTTGGCAGTGAGGCAACTGGCGGAGCAGACAGAGGACTTGTTTCTGGGCGAAATCGACGAGTACATTTCGTACTGCGAGGCTTACTTGGAGCTGCTGCGCCAGCGCGACCAGAAGCAGGCCGAGTTTGAGGACCTCACAGAGTATCTGCAGCAGACGGCGGCTGAGCGCGACCGACTGGCGAACCATCAGTCTGCGGTGGGAGTCAGCGCGGTGACCAACTTTATCAAGGGCAAGGTGCGCGACTTGCGTGGCGTTGACCCGGCAACCTCCCGGCAACAGCGGATAGAGAACCTGGGCGCGCGGATCAATGAGCTGGAGGTGGCGGTAGACACGAGCCGTGAGGACTCTGCTGTGTTCTCGGAGCTCGTGGCAGAGGAGTACGAGGTGTTTGGGCAGATCAAGCAGCACGACTTTAAGCGTGCCTTTAGTGCGCTGGCGTCGTCACATATTGAATTTTACTCGCGCACCGTGGATATCTGGAGAGCCGTCATTCCGGAGCTGGAGAAGCTTCCAGTCGACTGAGAGTGGTGATTAGTAATTGCATCAGTGCTAGCTGTTGCCTTTTTTTATATATATCAATTCCACTACTTTTTTTTCTCACTCGCCTTTTTTTTCTTTTTCTCGAGACAGGTAGAACATGTGGTTTATCAGTGTCAGTGTGGAGCCGAAAAATCGACCATTGATGACATCAACTGACGTTACTGCGCCGAAAAAGGGGGGAGGGCGATGCAAGGCCAGCCGGGCGTGGCTGTGAGAACGCGGAGGTGTTATAGTGGTAATCGTATCAGCGAGAAAGCAGAAACGCACACGCACACAGGTTTAAATTCCCTTTTTCAAACGCGCAGTGGTTACTATTCTGGCCCAGGGCCAAGTTTACAAGTTCCCCTTTTAGCGGAACAGAGTGGATTCACCAATAATTCCAGTCAATCATGCTCACGCGCAAAAAAGAGACTTGACGGACAGGGTCCTCCCCTCCCTGTCAATCCTCCGTCGTTCGCACGCTCTACAAAAAGAAAAAAAGGATTCCACTCGTCTTGTGTTTATTTCGCGTCCGAAAAGTCATCACGCAAGCAAACACCCGGTGTCCTCCGCATCCCTTCCTCCCCCCACGCCTGCATCATTTTTCTTTTCTCCTTTTATAGGCAAATATACTTTTTTTATTATTGACCTAGCACATAACAAAAAACCTCTCTCGTCCTCCACAATACATTGTTTGTGCTCGCGCGCAATCATTCGTTTCCAGCCCCCCCTTTCGCTCATCTTCCTTGCCTTCTGAGAGTACTCTTTTTTTATTATTAATATTTTTTTACCACGCGCACTATTTCTCCTACCTATTGATACCCCTCTCCCTTTTTTCTTTCTTTCGACACTATACACTTGAGAGGGGACACAACTATGGCCACTGTGCCTACTACGCCACTGGGTCCTGGGTCTTCCAGCGGCAGCAATAACAACGGTGCACGTAAGCATCGGAGCTCACCGTTTACTAGCTGGCTGAAAAAGGGGAATTCGAACGAGGCAGCGAATTCAAAAAAGCTGGCGTCTCCAGCTGAAGAAATAAAACTCGTGTTTCTACGGCAATTGGAGCTTAGTAGTTTTGACCTGAACGGCAAGCACTACCATTCGGTATTTACTGGCGCGCAAATAGTCGTAAGTACAATACTTTTCTGTCTCATAGTTTGGACAATGCCTACATTTTTTTATTTCTGTTGTTGTTTCGGTTCGTTTTCAGTGTCCCAATTTTGGACAGCATATAACAGCCCCTGGGTTTGATCGACTGCAATGCTCCATCACATTTACTAGTAACGAGGATAAAAAACTCTAAATGTCTAGATGGGATGGGGTTTTTTTTTGCGGATTCACCTTGCTGAGTGGGCACGCTATGCGCCATGCAGTGTCATGCGGACACTTTCCATGCAGGCACAACCTGCATTTCTTTTTTATCCACTCCTTCCCCCACGTCCCTGAACATCGTGCATGCATGCGCGAGTTTTTTTCCTTGTGAATTGCATCGAGGATGGCGCCACATTACCCACACTGCCCAGATCGCTGAGCTCTATATCATCAACCTCCCCGCACCACTATGTTGCTTCCCCAGCAGTGGAGTTTGATATAGGGCCATTTCCCCCCGCACCTCTACGCATGCGGGGAGCCACGCACGCTTGTATGAATTGGAAGTGAATGGCCATGTTGTCCAAGTAAATTATCCACATTTTTTGTGTGTCTAGGTGCATTGTGACTGATTTCTGAATCTACCACTTTTTTGCTATAGGATATTATCCTCAATCACTTTGGATTGCCGGATCGCAAGCTGGCAAGCAATGTGGCCTCGCGGCTCATCGACTGCAGCCTCTACACTCACGTATCGGGCCCATCGCAAGGGACAGCTACGGCGGGCACGGTTATCGACAGCAATTCGGAGATCTACACACTGACCAGCGATGCTCTCACTGCGCTAAAGGCACTGCACAAGGGCGATACCTTGCAACGGGCCAAAACACACACACGCAGACGCTACATGGATCTCCGTGGACACTTGCACACACGATCTGTCGATTCTCAGGGCACTGGCAGCTCGAATATTAGCAGCGGCGGCAATAGTGACAGCAGCAGCAGCAATATCAGCAGCCAGCATGCCTCAATTGCGGGCTTAAACAGCAGTGCTCGGCGGTCTAGCTGCGACCCACCATCTCCGCTCTCGCACACCCAAACGCTGCCGCCGCCACTCGATGTATCTGCAGCGTACAAATCGGCCATTGCTAGAGCTAACCATACGGACAAATCCAACTCGCCATCGGATACGCTGGTGGCACTTGGCCCGGCTACGCCGAGCACATCAACGCCCACTACTGATCCCTTGGACCCCAGTGGCTCGCCCTTGCGCGAGGTGTGTATTCCAACTGGCGACTTGGGCAGTCTGCTCAATACGTGGTCATTCCTGGGCGTGGGAGCTGTGCCTGGCCGCCACTCACTGCTGCCACTGACGCCCGCTAGCACGTCTCGCTCGGCTCTGCGCGAATCGTCGTACCTGCTGCCTGGGGATGGAGCAGTGCTTCTGTCTGGCGCGATGGAGAGCGACAATGACGACTACGAGGATGGCGGCGGCAGCAATACGGACAACAGCCAGAGTCGTCAGCGGCACGGCCACTGGCTGAAGCACAACCGTGTTTCTCAGCGCATGTCGCAGGACTTGGAATCTGCTGAGTGGGTGCAGCAGCATCAGTGGCAGCGGCGGCGGGCGTTGTATACTGAGCCCGGGCGTGGCACGCATCGGCGATGTCCGTCTGCGCCTAGTCTGAACGAGCACCAAAGCGACTCTGACGTCTCGTACCTCACGGCATTCCGCGACTCGGCGCAACAACGGCCATCGCGCGACTCGTGGTATGGCGGCTCTCAGCTTTCTGACATTACGGTCGGTAGCAGCTATATTGGCACGCAGTTCCGCGGGCCATTTGATCGCTCGATATTGTCCTTTGCCAGTGCTGCTGGCCGCCCTGTCAGCGAGTATCTGCCGCTTGACCCCGGCAATTCCGTGTCTGCTGCTGCCGCCGCGGCTGCTGCAGTTGCTATCCAGCGGTTGAGCGTTACTAGTAGCTTGCGGCCCTGGCATCCGGCTCGCAGTAGCGTGGGATCGCATGACACTCCGCCACCACAGATGCAGTCATTGGAGCCATGCGCAGTTGACTGTCTGAATATGCCTACTCCGCGTACCATACCAGCTAGCATCATTGATTCTGGCGCTCGGTCGCGTAGTTCATCTGTGCGTACGTCGCCAGAGGCTGGACCTTGCCGCGACTCGTATGACTCGAGCCGCCGCCCATCGACTGAAGCTACAGATTCGCGGCAAGCGCAGCTAATGCAGGGCCGACTTTCTATTGAGCCAAATATTGGGTACGGTGGCCGCGTGTCGTCAGCGACACTGGGTAGCGGTGGGCCGGGTGATGCTGCTGCGCCGGCGCGGCAACTGCAACTGTGGCGAGACACTGTGCCACCCCAGCTGCTCCAGTCGCTTGGACAGGAAACTATTGCGCAGCAAGAAGCCATCTACGAGCTGATAAGCACCGAACTTTGCTACTTGCACGATCTCGAGCTCATTGACACTGTGTTTTCAGAGCCCCTCTTGGCTCAGTCAGAGGTGATGGATGGAACGCGGGCGCTGTCGTTTCTACACACCGTGTTCTTCAACTACCGCGCGCTCATCGATAATAGCCGCCAACTATGCGCGCAGCTGACAGAGAGGCAGCAGGCAATTGGAGCGCCAATAGTGGCTGGGGTAGGCGATATATTTGATAGCTGGGCCAATGATCTGCAGGCCTTTGTCGAGTACTCGGTGCACGTTCCAGATGCCCAGTGCGAGCTTGAATCGGAGCTGCTGGCCAGCCCGCCAATGGCGCAGTTCCTGGCTGACGCTGAGGCTACGCCCGAGGCACGTCGCCTGCCGATCCAGAGTTTTATCGGCCGACCTGCCACTCGCTTTGCGCGCTACCCACTGTTGTTCGACGCCATCATTAAGCGCTCACCCTCTGACGCCGCGCTGCTACGCAATGCGGCGACTAAAGTGCGAGCAGCGCTGTGTGAAATTGATCGCCGCACGGGCGACGGCGCCTCGGCACATCGTATTCGCCAGATCAGCCAGCGCTTGTGCCTGCCTGTCGGAGCCCGTGATAGCCTGGCCCTGGATAACCCGGCCCGCCGCCTTGTCAAAGAGGGTGTATTGTATGTGCCGGAGACCGGATCTCGCGTGCTGGCCTTTTTGTTTGACAACTCGCTTATTGTCGCGGCCGAGGAGCGCGTGGCTCATGCCAAAGGCGTGTCTCGCTATGTTGCCGACGACCGCATTATCCCCATATCGATGCTCGATGCGTGCGTGCCGCCCATAGAGTCTGGCACCCTGGTCGGCATTCGCGAGGCCCTGCGCTTGCAGACGGCAGCGACGCGTCCTGCGCTCCTGCGCCACTCGTCTAGTTCGTCGACGTTCAAGGCTCCGCGCGCCACGGCAGCGCAGATTGCAGCTGGCTTGCCCCTGTCCTTTTTGCATATCGGGTGCCGCGCGCTCGGTCGCACATTGCTTGTCGCCTCTGAGGCGGAGCGCGACCAGTGGATGGCCGCCATTGCGCGGCGGATCTGCGTGCCTCAAACGCTGGTGGAGGCCTACACCGACGTGCGTATGCTGTCTGACCGCGATTTCCCGCAAAACCGCGCTCCCCTCTGCTCGGCGCTGTTTGCCGCTGCCTCGTCGGGCTGCCAAATGGTGCTGTTTGGCAGCAAAGACGGATTGCACCTGGGTATCTATGGTGTCCCCACCTCGGTTATCCGCGTGAGCCAGCCTGGATGCGTGACGAAGATTCACATTTTGCACGACTTTAACCTGGTCATTATCCTCAGCGACGCCAACCTCTTGGTGTACTCGCTGTCGGCTATTGAAAAGTCAACTACTGCTGCTTTGCCGCAACTGGGCGCTGGTCTTGCGGGCACTAAAATCGCGTCGTCCGTGTCCTTTTTCGACGTGGGCGTGTTTATGTCCGCGCCTCTCATTGTGCTGATGAAGTTGCGTGGCAGCAAGTCGCACTTCAAGTGCATACAGCCCCGCTTTAATCCGATAGAGTCTGCACATGGTTCGTCTGATTCGAGCGAGACTGGTAGCTACGGCAGCAGTGCTGGCGTTGGAGATACCAGCGGATCTGAGCCGCCATTGCCACCGCCGCCGCGGCCGTCATTGACGCGGTCTCTGCCACGGTCTCAGGCCAGCAGTACTTTGGCTCCGACAGTTAGCACTAACGATGATAGCGAAATTCCCTCGCTGCGCACAGTCTACCAGGGTACCCGTACCAGCCTGCATCTGATCAGCGAGTTTGGCGTACCAGGCAAGGCCAGGCGGGTTCACTTTTTGCGGCGTAAGCTGTGTATAGTGAGCGCCAAAAGCTTTGAAATTGTCGACGTACAAACCAGCCGCCTCCTACGCACTTTACCCGACCCTCTGGATGACGACTTTTCATTCGTTATTCATAGCAATGACAGTGGCCTGGCAATCGCTACTTGCAAAGTCGGCCGCGAATTCCTACTGTGCTACGAGGCGTTTGCCTTTTACATTGATAACTTTGGTCGTCGCTCTCGGCCCCAGGTTTTCATTCGCTGGGAGATGCGACCTACGCATATCTCCTTCCGTCATCCGTATATTGTCGCTATTAACCCAAAGTTTATCGAGGTAAGGCATATAGAGACCGGCGTATTGCTCAGCATCATACGTATCAAGAACGCCATCTGCCTTAACCCCGATTCTACGTCGACCGTGCTTCATATCGCCATTGGTCCTGCAACTATCGGGACTGCTCTGCTTGCACCGAATAGTAGTGCGACGCCCCAGGCTCCCAGTGCCGTGAGCGCAACGGAGGAAGTGACCATAGATGAATCTACCAGCGCTATGCCACAGCCTACGGCTTTATCCACTAAGCCCGCCCCTAATGTAGATTCTGTTCAGGGATACATCGTTCCTGGTCTATCGGGTACTAGCGGAAAGCGACTGTTCCCAGAGGGAAACTCTACTCACTACCGAATTATCGAGGTGCGCTTGCCACCCCTTAAACCATCTTCATCGTCACGGCCCTCGGCGCCAGCTGCGTCGAGGTAAGCCTCTACAAGATATATTTTTTTCCATCTTTACATATTCACTAGCGATACCCTTTAGAACATCCAATTTTTTTTAAAATGTATAAATCCTATCAATAATTTATTCACCAAGAAAAAAAAATTAGAATCATCTTGCATTTGGCAAAAGTGGGTGCTCCAGCGAATACTTTGTGTAAAAGAAAAGCGTGCAATCAGCGGGGAATTGTCGTTGATTGCAAGTGATGACAAATGCGTTGACTGTAGACATTCCGGCTTTTCCCTATTGTGGCAAACCTCAAAGAAGCTAATAAAAGAAAATCGACGTTCTATTGTGCTCGTTTTCTTTATGATAGGGTAATACTCAAAAAGCGACATTGGGCCTAAAAAGAAACCCCCTCCTTTTTTCTCGGCAACAGTAGAGCCTCCAAAATACGTCATTCCCCAATACTTTTACCTGCTTTGTTAAAAAGAATAGGAAAAAGTAGGCTTGGCTAGAAGAAGAAAAAAGGGGATTTTTCTGCACCCACCTGTGATGTCCAGCCGTTAGTATAAAAAGGGGCTGGCTTGGACAGAAGAAAAAAGCCACGAACTAAATATAAAAAAGCATCTCTCATCCTCAACCTACTTTCTTCTTACCAGCATCCTTTACTATACTTTTACTGAATATGGACGTTTCTGGTTTTGCGAACGTAATTGGGAGTACTATTCCGGTCCTCAGCGGCATGAGATTTTTTGAGGGAGGGGATGTTCTGAGAGAATACGGGAAGGGCAACAGTTTGATTTTTTACGCGCCTAGGTTTGACGGAGACGATATGGACAATCTTTCATCACTAATTAAGGAGCTTGCAGGAAGCTTCCACCCAGATGTGCACAAATATGTATTGTATCAGTCCAACGAGTATACGGATTTTACACTTTGTGCATTCCAAGACGGCATATACTTGGGACCTTTGAAACAAGTACTCAACTACGAAACTAAAACTGTTGTTGATATCTTAAACCATAGCAAGGACAGTGGTAAAAGTGTTACGGAAGTTATGGAAATTTGCAGGGTCAATGGTGTAAGTGTTGCGGTAGCTATGGAAGTTTGCAAGGTCGATGGTAAAAGTGTTATGGAAGTTATAGAAATTTGCAGGGTCAATGGTGTAAGTGTTGCAGTAGCTATGGAAGTTTGCAAGGTCGATGGTAAAAGTGTTATGGAAGTTATAGAAACTTGCAAGGTCAATGGTGTAAGTGTTGCAGTAGCTATGGGAATTTGCAAGGACAATGGTGTAAGTGTTGCGGAAGCTATGGGAATTTTCAAGACCAGCAATGACGCAGATGCCTTTATCCCTTAAAACAACGACTGTGCATTGGTGATACCTCTGTGGCGTTGAGCTGAATAGCCAAGCTGAGGATATCCAATCTGCTAAAAGTAATGTCATCGATCTGTACTCTTCAATACAAGTTATTAAGAAGTACACAAGCCAAGAGATACAAACACTTTTATAGCTATCATAGTGACACTGTAATACAATGTTTTATCAACTAATTCTTAGTGTCCCTAGTGGTCTAATAATGCTATAGAAGAAAAGAGTATAATTTGCATAATACTTAAAAATATTACGCTAATAGTTTCTGTGTTGTTCAAATATCACTAGTTTTATCTGAAGATCACACATCACCGGATTAAATCTATGTTGTGTTTGCTCTGTTTTCACTTGGCTTTGAGTAAAGAGTGCTCTATTTTAAGAAAATAAGCAACTATTTTGTGCAAAAGAAAAAAAGCAAACATTTGGCGTTGATTGCAAGACAAAAAAACTGCGTTGACTGAAGACATTCCGAGATTTCCCTATTGAAATCAGCTTCAAAGGACAAATTTTTTGGGGCGCTCTATTGTACACGTTTGCTTTACAATTGGCTAGCACTTGAAAGCAGCCTCTCACCTTAAAGGATTCATTTCTCCTTTCTTGTCTACCTAACCTGATAGGCCTTTTTTGCAAAGACTTTGCAGTTGCAAAGATGGATTTCTGGTTTAAAGTGGAATGCGAAATTCTCCCAAAGTCTTTTACCTTCTTTGTTCAAATTGGAAACTGGAAAAGCAGACTTGGCAAGAAGAAAAAAGGAATTTTTTTACCCAGCTGTGCTGCCAAGCATTGGGTATAAATAGGGCTGGCTTGGGCAGAAGAAAAAGGAAAGAGGCAACAACATTTCTCATTCTCAACCCACCACTATTCTTCTTACCAACAGCTTTTGCACCACTTTTTTTTACTGACTATGAGCGTTGATGCTGATTTTGCGAACGTAACTGGGAGTACAAATCTCAGACTCAGGGACGTGATATTTTATGAGGAAGTGGATGTTCTGGAGAAATATGGGAAGGGCAACAGCTTGATTTTTTACGCGCCTAGGTTTGATAGGGACGATATGGAAAACCTTTCATTGTTAATCAAGGGGCTTGCAATAAGCTTCCACCCAGCTGGGCACATATATGTATTGTATGAGTCTGACGAGTATAAGGATTTTACGCTTTGTGCATTCCAAGATGGCAAAAACTTGGGACCTTTGGAACAAGTCCTCAACTGCGACACTAAAACTGTTATTGATGTTTTAAACCATAGCAGGATTAGTGGTAAAAGTGCTGCGGAAGTTATGGAACACTTCAAGGTCTGTAAAGACGCAGATGATTTTATCCCTAATTGGGATTGAGACCTACAAGCTAAAAATAACGACCGCATATAGGCAGTGTCTCTATCTGTGGTGTTTAGCTGACTAGTCAAGCTTTGGATACCCAAACTGCTAAAAGCAATGTCATTGGTCAGTACTTTTCAATACAAATTATTAGTAAGTACACAAGCGAAGCGCTATAAACACGTTTATAGTTTTATATTGGCACAATACTATTTTCCGTCCACAACTATAGAGTGGCAATAGTGGTCAACTAGTATTCAAGAAAAATAGTATATTACGCATAATACAAAAAATGACATACCAATAATTGCCGCCAAGTGCAGTTCAAGCATCTCCATTAGCTTTAATCTAATGAGCTTGCGGCTCTGGATCAAATCTACATGATGTCATTAGCTGTCTTCATCGGGCTTTGACTGATGAGTGCTCTTTTAGGAAAAAAAAAATAGACAAATCTTTGTGCATAAGAAAAAAGCAAAAAAATGTCCCAAGAGTGCAATGAGCAGAGCGTTAGCGTTTCTTGGCAGGAATGACATATGCGTTAACTGCAGACATTCCGGGGTTTCCCTAATGAAGCAATTTAAAAAAGAAGGACAAATAGGTACTCTATTACGCAAGTTTGATGCACAATTGTGTAGCACCTGAAAACAACCTCTCGCCTTAAAAGAAACCTTTCTCCTTTTTGTCTGTGCTCACAAAGGTTAACCAAAGGTCTTTTGGGTTGGGGAATGATGTATTCTGGCGTAATTACCATAGAACGTCATTTCCCAACATCTTTACCTGCTTTGTTTAAAGGATAATGACACAGTATTTGGTAAGACGAAAAAAGCTATTTTTCTGCACCTAGCTGATGTATCCAGCCGTGAGTATAAAAAGGGTTGGCTTGGACAGAAGAAAAAAGGCACAAACTAAATAAAAAAAAAGTATATCACCTTCTCAACCCACCACTATTCTTCTTACCAACAGTTTTTGCACTACTTTTACTAACTATGAGCGTTGATGCTGAGTTTGCGAAGCTAACTTTTGGTTATAATTCAAGCCTCCAAGACGTGACATTTTTTGAGGGAGGGGATGTGCTGGAAAAATACGGGAATGGTAACAGCTTGATTTTTTACGTGGCTAGGTTTGATAGAGACGATATGGAAAACCTTTCATCATTTATTAATGAATTAGGAAGATGCTTTAATCCAGCTATCTACACATACGTTTGGAAGAAAACTGTCGAGTTTAATGATACTGCACTCTATATTTTTCACAACGGTGAAAAAGTTGGAATGTTTGAAGGAGTACTCAACCTCGAAGTCAAAGAGGTCCTAAAGAGGATCACTAAAGTTAAATTACTACAGATTGCCTGTGATAAACTAGATGAGCTTATTCCTGATTGGGCTTGAGACCTATAAGTTTAAAGCAAATAGTGTGCATGGGCGATCCCTTTGTCTGTGGCGTTGAGCCAACTATTCTAGCCGTATATGTCCACATCTGCTAAAAACATGACAAACGTTCTCTACTAGGTCTGTTTCTTGTTATTAAATTACTTTAGCTATGGTATAATGTATGTCAACTGTTTTCCACTTTCTCTAAGCTTTCAAATATACTGGTATGTTAAAGCAATATCGTTATATATAAATGTGTATAAATGCACTTACTAGTTATGTCTTTATTAGGCTTTGGCTGCCAAGTTCTCCTTATTTGGAAAAGTAGCTACTACTTTGCATACAATAAAAATGTATGCAATAAACTTAAGCCTGCCTCCAGCAGAGTAATGGCGTTGATTGCAAGAGATGACTAATGCGTTGACTGCAGACATGCCGGCTTTTCCCTATTGTAGCAAACCTCAAAGAAGCAAATAAAAGAAAATCGACGCTCTATTGTGCTCGTTTACTCTATTATTGGCTAGCACTTGAAAGCAACATCTTGCTTTAAGGAATACATTTTCCTTTCTGCAACTTCAAAGCCTTTGCGAAAAAAGACCTATTGGGTTGGGGGAAAAAAGCAAAATTTCTTTGTTTATATCGGAATGCGGAATTCCCTATCTTTGTTCAAAAGAAAACTGGCAAAGTGGACTTGGCAAGAAGAAAGGGAAAAAATTGTTCTTTCTGCAGCATAACTGCGCTGCCCCAGCCATAAATTTCAATAAAAGCTGGACCAAAAAATGGGGGAAGGAGTAAGACAAAAAAAACATTCCTTTCATTCCTCTACCCACCAATTTTTCTTATTTGCCCAGCTTTTTTTTGCATTTATACTCCATACTATGCCAGAAAACAGATTGTTTGCAGATTTTTATGTTGATGGTGCAAACGCCATGAGGCTTCATGGCGTAAGTTATTCGACAGAAGTAAGTTTGACAGGGAAAATCGGCGAAGGCAATTACATGTTCATTTTTCACATTCCTGACCTTAACAGAATAGTAGAAATTTCAACACTCATCAAGGAGATGGCACTACACTTTAATTCATCCCAGAACGCGTATATATTGCATAGTAATCCTAGATATCCCGAGTTTGCACTGCATGCTTTCCAAAACGGTAAACCAGTTGGATTGATTCCAAATATACTCAGTCGCAATGTTGTAGACGTTTTATACGATGTAGTCGTCATGAATGATAAAAAGGCTAGTGTTATCAAAACTGAACAGAGCATAGACCTTGTCGAGTTCAGCGAAGCAGAATTACATGTCTGGGTTTGAGACCTATGGAGCTTTAAGAAAAAGCAAAGAATTAGCATAGGAGTAACCTCTTGTTTGTGGCGTAGAGTTGACCAGTCGAATCATAGACACCTGGCTAAAAAAAAGGGGGCTATCAAGTTTAGATGTTTCGTATCAGTTTATACGTTATTTTGAAATATATTTCTCAACTAGGATATTCCAACAACAAAAACAACAGACATTTTGAATAAAGGTTTCTAGCGAGAAAACAATAAAAGAAAGGAAAAACTTTTGAAGTAAAAATTTTTATATATAAAAGAAAAAGAATATGAATAGAAACACTCAGGTAGCAACCTGCGATGCATCCAGGCCCAAGGCATTCAAGAACAAGTTAACGTTAGCCGTAAGCGCAGCAGCAAGGTCAGCAGGCAAGTGTCCACTTTTAGCAAGCTGCACTTTCTCAAGCACCTTTTCTCTGACCTCCGCCACCAGCGTATGCTGCTGTTCCAGCGAGGCGCCCACAGCCAAAGTAGCCAGGAACTGCCACGCATGCAAGTCCTCGACAGGGTTAACCGGCTGACCCAGCTCCGGCGAGGGCGGGAACACAGTAGCCAAGCAGCCTCTCAGCGAGTTGAACAAGTGTCCATAGAGCTCAGTCGCCTGGTATATCTCCTGGCCATCAGTGTTGCCAAAGGCATTCAGCTCCGCCTGCTTGAGCGTCGCCGTGCGACCCAAGAACATGGTCAAGAAGGCTAGCGCAGGCCGCGTACGCGCAACCCACGCAATGTTATTGCGCTCCATGAACAGCGCAAACAGCCCGTTGACAATCTGCAGCGACGTCTCCGACAAAAAGGCCAGCGCCGGCGGCATAACCGCGTGCAAGAACAAGTCCGTCTCCTCACGCTGCCTCACGTCCACCTGCGAGCCCGCAGCATAGCTAAAGCTGCCGAAGCGACACACGTCCAGGGTCTCAAAGTTGGCAATAATAGTCGTCGTCAGCGCCAGCACTTGGTCAAGAGACATGTGGTGGACAAGCCGCGGGAAAATACGCTTGCCCTTGGCAAACGACAGAAAGCGCACCAGCGGATGAGGGTAGGTGTTGGAGATGGGCTGCGACGCCTCCAGCTCCACCCACACGCGGTCCTTGGCCTCGTTGTACGAGGCAATCCACGCCTGGACCGACGGGTGCTCGGCGTTGGGCGGCAGGCGCACCTGCTCGCGAATCAACTGCTCCAGCCGCAGCACGGCGCTGAATACATTCTCAATCGACCGCAGCGTCTTCCGCCGCTCAGTGGACGGGTTGCGCGCATCGCCAATGCCGGCAAAAATGCCGCCCAGGTCGTGCGGGCTGGGCGAGTAGTGCTTCGAGTCAGCCACACCAGTGCCCATCCCCGGCGAGCCCTGCGACACGCTGCTTGCGTGGCCACGCTGCACTTGGATGACCTGCTTCGGGTTGCGTGCCGAGTTGACCGAGATCTTGCCCAGCGCCCCCTCGAGCGCGACATGGGACGCCTTGGGCCGACGCCGAGCCTCGTTGACAATGCGCTGGACCTGCTGCTGCATACGTGCCATCGAGCTCTGCGTGTTGCTGCGGTGCGCGCGGCCGATGTGCTGCTGATGCTGCCGATACTCGTTCGCAAGCCCCGTGTGCATGGGGTCAGCGGACGGCATCAGAGACGACGACAGAGATTCCGCCGCGCTCGAGCCAGGCCTAGCCTGGTCGCCAGCTGCCCTCCCCGACCCCTCAGCCATAGCGGGGCTAGCGCTAGCGCGCATCGACGCTTGGCTTTGCATCGAGCCGGGGCCAAACAGCCCGCCGCGCGAGATCTGGTACATGTGGCAGTAAAAGTCGTCGGCCGCCGGGTCATCGGTAAGAAGCTGCGATACCTGGATTCGAATAATATAGTCCTTGTCATGCCGCGACATCATGTTGTCGTATCTCGACAGCTCGGCCTGCCGCTGCAGCCGCTCCTCTCGGCGCTTGGCTACCACCTCGGGACTCGCGGTAGCCCGCCTCAGGGACGCCACGGGCTGTGGCTGACTTGCGGGTCCAGGAGTTGCGCGCTGGGGAACCATTTGCGACTCAAGTTCAGCCAGAGTCATGATCTTTCGCGGTTCGGCGCTTGCGGCAGAGCTGCCAATAGGAGGAGCCTGCTGGAACGGTACGCCTATTTTGTGCATCATTTGAGACAGCCCTTGCTGTCCTTGGTGCTGGGAGCCCTGTGGCCTACTTTGCATTTGTGTCTGATGCGCTAGCGTGTTGCGGTAAAAGTCGTACTCCTGACCGGCAATCGCGCTTACATCCGTGTCAAATGTCTCGTCATTGAAAGTGTCCAGGTTGTCTTCAAGTTGGTCGCCGAGATTATCTTCGAGCGCCAGTGATTCCAGCTTGGCATCCAAGTCATTGCTGGCCGAGGAGCGGTACCCCATTCTGTCGCGCGCAATTGGATCATCGCCTGCTCCAAAACCATGCCCGAAAAAGGAGCCCGACATTCTCCAATAAAATAAAATAAAAATATTTTCTTTTCCTTGCCAAAGAGAAAGAAAAAAGAAATGCCAATCGGTCCATCAATTTCGAAAAAGAAAATGTCTAATAGTAGTTGACACGATCACGTGTTGTGTGGATTCTCGTTATTTTTTTATAAGCGCAAGGAGATCTGTGCTCCGACGCTATTGTCACAGTAAATGGCAGAGCTGTGGAACTAGTAGTCTTGGTAGCATGCTGACAAAGTATATTTACGCTTGCTTCCATGACTCTGGCAAGTGATCTACCCATTTACGCAGCCCAGCCTTTTCGATTACGCTCACAGGCATACAGTAGACCGGATCCACGTCCACCAATGGATAGTCGCTGTATCCCGCCAGCGACAACCCAGCAATGCCAAAGCACGTGTGATACACGTCGGCCACATCCCCTGGTCTGTCAGCAATACCGCCAGCGTCTGAATCCTGTGCACTTAGGATAAAGCCACAGAGCCTCGAGCCATCAATCCAGTGGACTCTGTCAAGAATCTTCAACGACGACAAGACCCACCAAGAATAGCACACGTCCTCGAGTTTCTGCGGCCGTCCATTCAAGCCGCCCGATTTGAGCTGCCGCTCAGCCAGCCACCCAGACAGCCGGTCACGGTCAACAATATCCAAACGTCCGGCGATAGCCAGCGCGGCAAGACAAGTGAATACCTGCGCTGCGTGTGACTCGCCGCCAGGCCCGCTCCCAAACCCGCCGTCGTAGTTCATCGACCTCTGCACATAATTCACAACGCCGCCAATATCAATTGACTCAATAGCATCAAAAAACGACAGTATAGCAAGAGAGATATAGGCGAACCGCGTATCCTTTTCGCCCCAACTGTCGCCGCTCACCTCACCAGTTGTTTTGTCCTGGAGTCCCACCACGTAGTCGACCACTTTTTGGGCGTCCACTTTTTCTAACGCATCGTACATTACTAGAAGCTGTACTGCGCTCATAGTATACAAGATATGTGAATCGTGGCCTGCATGCCCGCCAAACCCTCCATCATCGTTTTGGCAGCTAAGTATATAGTCTACAATGCCATTTCTGTCAAGGGCGTCGCTCCTCCCTAGCAGATGTACTGCGACCGCGCCCCAGTAAACTCCGCTGACTCGTAGATGCTCAGTCATCCAGTACTCAATCTCGTCGTGCTTCTTATCTAGACTCTTGACATACTCCACATGCTTTTCTACAAGCAAGCCCTCGTCTTTAGTACTTTCCAATGTTTGACTCATAATGAAAAATAATAAAATAAAATATAAAACAAGCCTCATAACTTTTCGCCAGAAAAATGCAGTCACTATGCTCTTAACAAGTGTTGCCACAGCTTTTGGGATACAAGCGATCATCAGCAACATGTGAACCTACAGAAATGCAGTTAATTAAAGAGGAGCCAAAGCAATAACAAAGTATATGAGAGATGACAGGGCAGCTTGCTGAATACAAGTTGGCGATGGGAGAAAGTGGCAAGCCAGCTGGCTGATTCTGCACATTCAAACAAAAAGTGCTTATGCTGGATAGACATGATTGACAGCCTCCAGGGGTTCTTTTGTAAAAAGCGCCAGAATACGTCAACATGGAGATAGTCCTTTTTGGAAATAGTACATTGCGTCATGGTTTTTTTCCTTTGTTCCAAAGGAAAGTGCAATAAGGGATAATGGCTTTTCGCCTACTTTTTAGGAGAAAAATGGAGAAGAAAAGTGCGCTGTTCGCCATGTTGCAGAGAAACACGTGCTCTATCAAGTGTTAAGAGTATTGCCAGTGTCGTGGACATCCTTTGCGGCAAAGGCACTGTGGATGATGATGAAGCTTTTTCGCTGCCCTCTAGAGGATAAAATAGGGAGAAGGGATGTACGCAGCTTGCCACTTTTGCAGACGAATACGTCATTATCAAAGCTTCGGCAATGCTGGAAACACACTCGGATTCCCTTTGATGCTAAGAGCAGTTTCTTTTGCAGCTTTTTTGCAGCTTGCCAGAAAAGAAAAATTGGGAGAGGAGAGAGCAGATTTCACCTTGTCTGGCTATCCCTCCAACCAGAGGGGCTCAGCCTTCTACTGCTATAAAAAGCAAACTGCTGCATCCCTCATTCTCACTTTCAAAACATCCATCACATACATATTCTACTCATTTATTAACCAACCGCTGCTGCTAATAACATAAACGAAAATGGTGAAATACTTTTTTGTGTCATTTAGAACTTTGGACATAATTGGTGTTGCTAATTGCTATCCAGTGGCCGAAGGTGGTGACACTTTGTCTGAAGATAAAATGCTTGGACTCGCCAGTAGCCTTTCTAAAGGTGGCGCCTATATCATTGGGAGGAACAAGTTCACGTCCATTTTGGGTGCTACATCTAATAGTATAGATAGGGATGATGCTAAGAATGTCTACATTTTTGTTGGCAGTGAGAAACGCCAACAAGAAGCTCGTGCCGCCATTGAAGTGGGAGATGGTGTATTTTTCAACCACACAGTGGATTTGGGTGCGAAATTTATAGTAGATTATAGCCCGATAACTATGGATAAAGCATATGCAAGGGCTGGTTTAAAATTTTGATAGCCTTGCCAGTAGTAGTCATCTAGTTATAGTCGGTAGCTCCTATTTCACATAGAAGGTTTTTTGGACGTAGTTTTCCTTCTCTTCATATAAATAAATCCATAAAAAGTATATTATTCGTAACCAGCCTTAAGAAAAAAAAGTGATCGAGAATTTAGAATAACAGTTCCAAGTTTAGGTCCGAATGGTTCAAGGACTATTGTTTGATGACCAACACACCAACCAGTACATGCCACAACACTACTATTAGCATATCAGTTTTGTTTTTGTAATATAAATGTTATTGTAAGCTATCTAAACATGCCAGAAATCATATCCTCACGGTCGTTTTCTCGGTTCCTATCGCTCTTCCCCTGACGGCCACCACCACTACCACTGCTGCCACCACTTCCGCCACCAATCGGCGGCCTGAAGAGGCCCGCTCGGCGCCTTTTGGGATGTGTAGGTGCAGCCGAAGCAGGCGGCGTTCGATCTTTCGCGTGTTTGCCATGCTCACGATCGGGCGCTTTATGCAACACAGTACTTGAGCGCTTTTGAGGGCCATCGCGTCGAGGCTGAGCTGACTGGGAAGCCGATAGCGATGGTAATGGTATAGGCGTAGAGCGAGATGTTGGCAAGGGAGGCGGCGGAGGCGGCGGCGGAGATATGCGGGGCGGCGGCGGCGGTGGTTCTAAAATCACATCAGGCGCATGTGTGCGAACAGGAGCGCGAGGGAGTTCGCGACTCAAGCTCCTTACTCCACTGCCACCGCCTCGCTTCTTTGGAATAAACAAACTGCTCCGCTGCTTCTCTCGCTGCGCAGCAATTTGCGCCTCGCGACTAGGCTGCGCCTGCGCTGGTGGCAGTACACTAGACCCAGACGAAAGAACAGGCGCGCTTAGACATTCGTTAGAGTTGGCGCGGCTATGACCAGAGCTTCCAGCCGACATTGGAGTCCGCAAAGCATCGCGCTCAGCTTGATCCAGGCCGCCGCCGCCAGAATCGGGGCTTCTAGACTGGCGGCAGCGCTTCCTAATACTTTCGTCGCGCGCCAGACCCCTACTGCCTTCCGCGATGCTCGGCGGAAGATCGCTCCTGGCAGCCAGTCCGTCATCCGCCTGCTTCCGCTTCCCACTCAAGTCAAGCTTCGCAACGCCGCTGCTACTCGAATCAACGTTAGCCTGCTCGATTGACTGGTTTAGTCTCTTTAGCGACTCGTCGTCGATTTCCTCAAAGGTAAACTCGGCTCTGCTCCCCTCACCATCCGCATCGCGGTTGGCATCGCTGGGGGCATCGCTCAGCAGATTTTTAAGCGCAGCACCGTTCTTGACTTGGCATCCAAACAGGGGCAGCGAGCTTTCCCTTAAAAGCCCGCGAGTTCTTGCATCGCCAATCATTTGCCTCCAAAGAGGACTTGAATCCAGCAGATTGGCGTTGCCCAGCACGAACAGCGACTTGCGAGCTCGCGTAAGCCCGACGTTCATGCGACGCTCGTCGGAAAGGAACCCGACACCCGAGCCGCCAGCGCGCACACAAGAAAAGATGATTATCTCCTTCTCTTGTCCCTGGAATCCGTCCACCGTATTAAACTCAATCGCGTCGGTGATCGAGGGGCCGAATAGCAGCTTGAACTTTGCTGTGAGCTTGCGCAGTTGCAGCTTGTACGGAGTAATGATCCCGATCTTTTGCTTCCAGTACAGGCGCGGGTAGTCCTTGCACAAGCTGAAAACAAGCTGAGCAGCCGCGTCGACTTCAGCCGGGTTGAACACTGAGTGAGATCCATCCGTTTGCTCTCGACCCGACTTGATGTTAAAGAACGTGAACGGCGGGTAATTGGCGCTGCTATGCCAAGGCGCGGCTTGCTTCTTGTCCATGTCGGGCCCGTCCTTGAGTCGCGACTCGTAGAACAGCTTGGAGGGAAAGACCGAGATCTCGGGGTGCATGCGGTACTGGATACTCAGCAGACTGACCAAGTTGGGCGAGCCCTTCTGGATGCGAACAAACATGCTCTGGTTGTACATAAACTGCGCAGCAGTTTGCGACAGCACAGTCGGTGGCAGCTGGTTGGGATCGCCAACCAAGATACACCGCTCACAGCCGTACTTTAGTGGAATCAGGCATGACAGCTCGACGCTCTGCGCTGCTTCGTCGATAATAACAGTGTCAAAGATACAGCCCAGCGACGTTAAAAGCTCATGCCCACTGCCACTCAGCGTGCAGCACAAAATGTCGGTTCTCTGCAGAATCTGCAGGCGGACCTTGTGCTTGGTAGCGTCCATCTTGGAAGCTGCCTCGCGCACGCGGTTACGCTCGCTGTTGATCTTTTGGTTGATGCCCTTTCGCTTTGCGATGCACTGCTGATACCTCCCTCGCAGCCCGCTCATCGCTGCAGTGTCGCTGGGATCGAGTCCTTGCATCTGAGAGTCGAGCTCACGGTTTTCGGCATTCACCTCCTCAAGCTGCTGGCGCAAAACTCGCAGCGATTCGGCCGCCGAATTTTGCTCCTCTCTGGCCGTCGATGCCTGCGCTACAACCTTGCCCTCCCGACGACTCCGGCCGGCAATGTCGAGCAGCAACCTGCTCTGCGAGTCGCTGATGCTCTTGTCGCCGGCGATTCGACTCGTCTCGCCATCTGCACTAAAGGCATTGAGCGCTTTGTCCATCAAAAAGTCGAGCGTCGTGTCGCGAACCGTGCTGCTGATGCTTTCAGACTGACCCACACGAACAACGCTGGGGAAGAACGTTTTGCCCTCATCGTTGCGAATGCCGCTCTTGAGTCGCTTGACGATCTCGTCGACCGCCGCGTTACTGGGAGCGCAGATGAGCAGCTTGTTGTTGGGGCGCTTCGGACTGGAGATATCGGCTGTACTACTCAAGTCGCTAGTCTGACGCGAACCCTCGGACTGCGAGCGTTTGGCCAGAGACAATAGTGCGCCAGTCAGTCCCAATATGGTCTTGGTTTTGCCTGTACCTGGCGGTCCCTGAATGAGCGAGAATCCATGGTCGCGCTTGATAGCCGAAACCACAGCCTCTGCCTGCGGCTGATTGAGCGCATGGGCCTTCATAAAACTCGCAACCTCCACGCGTCCAACCGTCTTGCGAGCCAAAAGCTTTGGATTCAAGATCTCCCTGACCAAACTCTCGTCCAAGTAAGGCAGCGACATCAGAGCCGAGTACTCGCGGTGTGCAGGCGTCAAGCTGTAAAGCTTGCAAAACTCCCACGAAGAATTGAGGACCAGCTTGTTCAGAAACGTCGCCAGGCGAGGGCCTTGGAAGTACACGCGCATAACAACCGTCGCATTTACCCGACCAAACGCACGGCTCTTCACCATTGCCAAGAACGTTTGGCGGTTGGCATACCTATTGCTGCCAGCAGCGCCTGCCTTACCATTGCCGCTGGCCAAAGGGGCACCCACAGGCAAGGCCCCGACCCTTGGAATGGCCTGAGCTATTCGCTTCTCGCGCGATAGAGTCTCGGAGAATACGACTATGTCGTTGTCATAGAGCGACTGCACATCCGCCAGCGACACGTCAAACGTGAGGTCCTGAAAGTCGTCTACACCGATGCGAGACCTCAACACCCCCTCGCTAGGCTCTGCGTCGACTGCCTCTTCCTTGGCGCGCTGGAACTGAGTCCAGCTCTCAAGCATAAACAGCGGCTCAAACGCATTAAAGTACTGCTCGTGAGTGTCAAACCAGTCAGGGACTTTCGACAGCCCCGATACTGGCACATCCGGGGGCACGTCGCCAGTGGCGTGGTACTCCCAGCCGAGAAGCCGCTTGTGCAGCAAGTTCATGCTTGGTGTCAGTCGCAGCTTTTCTCGTTGCTTGGCCAGCGCTTGCTCGCGAGCTTCCCGACCTACAAGCAGGCCACTACCAAATCCACCATGACCGCGAATGCCTCCGGTCTGTAGATCGCCATTAGGTTGCAGCAGCATCATGGTCCTCCTGGGCAGTGTTCGAGTCGCCGAGTGCTTGCGACGCTTCAGCAGCCCAGCCAGCCCGCTGATGCTCTTCTTCGCGCCCGTGCCATCAGCGTCGTCTTCAGAGCTAGAGGAGTCACTATCGTCGGATACAGTTCGCGAGACGGGGCGATTGCCTCTGGCGATTCTTTCTCTCTCCATCTCCTCGAGAGCCTCCTTTGAAACGTCACGGGCGTGAATTGTCGACTCGACAGCAGCAGGTGCATAGGGGTCGCCAAAGTGCTCAGCCGCCCATGTGTCAGTCGGAACAGTTGCCATTGAACGCGGTGCCTTGACGACCTGCCGAGGTACCATCGTGGTGTTCGCCGCGAGTAGCTTGCGCCCTTGCATAAATTTGCTGCGCATCTGGTCAAACGTACTTTGTCCACCGGGTTTTTTGCCCTTGACAGTCGCCGCCGTAGTGGTGGTGGTCGTCGTCGTCGGCCTGAGTGCTCGGGTCGACGGCGCTGCAGCCGTACCTGTCCGTCTTGAACTCTGTGGAATCCAGTAGTCCATCGACGTTTGCCTTTTGCGCTGACTAGCAGCCATGTCATCAGGCGAAAAATGCACCTCGACCACATCGTCGTCGTCACCATCGTCGTCTTTGCTAGCTGGAACTTCGATGACGCCGCGACTAGGCTCAGAAGCCGCAACAGCCGCTGGCGCGACACGTGGCAAGACAGACGGTGCGGGCCAAATTCTAGGAGGGCCAAGTTCCAGGTGGGGCAGTACAGCGGCTGGAACCAAGCTAGATGTCGCCAGCGGGATCGTTGGACCTGTAGCCGGTGATGACTCGATCTCGATTATCTCGCCATTGGCGCCCAAGATGTCGCTCAAGTCATAGTCGTCCGCCGCTGCAAGTGCCTCCTCGTCGTCAAAGATAATCTGGACCGGCCTAGACTTCGAGTTGGCATAGGCTCTCTTCTCCCAGACAGGCATATCCGTAATGTCGGCAAAGCTCTGACGCAGCTTTGGACTCAAGCACCCCCGCGTTCCTTGGATTAGCGCCAGCACCGTCTCCCTGGGACAGAGCATCTTGATGCCAGGCGAAATTGACAGTCCGTTGGCAATCAAGCCAAAGGCCTTGACAATGTCGGCCGACACCTTGAGCTTGTCGCTGCCCTCCAAGTAGTTCAGCATCTCCGACACGCAATTGGAGAGCTTGTGGAAGGCCTCGTTCTCGTCGAGCGAGCTGCTGCCCTTTGCCGCACGCACAAAGTCGGAGCACTCCATCGTATTTAGCATACTGTACACCGTTTGGAATACCACAGTCACTGATCCCGTGTATATCCCGCGCCCGTCAGCCCGAATGGCATTCGCCGAGCTGGCCTTAAGAATAGAGCCCAGCAGGTCGCAAAAGGCAAAGAACAAGCCAGCGACAGCCTCAGTGCTTTCCGATTCAGCCCGATCAGTGACTGCCAACACAGTTGTGCGAGCCAGCAAGGCAGTGTTGGAGCTACTCGAGTACGCGGGCCGACTGTAGTTCACTAGGAACTTGCAGTTGTTCGTGACCTCTGTCAGGCTGTGCAGTAGCTGGCTGCCATGCCGCTTCAGAATCTCGTAGCAAGCCATATCCAACGCCATGTCGCCCAATGGCGATGGATTGTTATCAATGTCGTCGTCATCGCCAGAGTCCAGCGACACGCCGCGGAGAATGCAAAGTGAAGCATGATGCAGCGACTTGGCAGGCGAGGCCAGAAACCGCACTAGTGAGTCAAATACGATGCGCTCAAACTCCATACGTAGTTCGGTGTCACGATCCTCGAGGCTTACAGCGACCTCATCCAAGTACTGCTTGAGCAATACCAAAATATCGGATCTGTCTTTCTCAAAGCAGTCATAGACCTTGCGCCAAGACGCAGGCAAGTACTCGACCAAGTCGTCCGGAAGTGGGTCGAACAGCAGAAAGTAGGATGTCGCGGAAAGTGCCAGCTTGGCAATGTTGGTGTTTAGCAGGTCGGTGAGTAGGGCTGTCCACAATGGCAGAAACCGGATGAGTGTAGGTGGGTCCTCGACAAGCTCTGTCTCGAACTGTGACTGTGGCGAGCTGTTGTCGCGAAGTTTCTGCGCCGCCAAGGAAATAGTCGATACCCCAGTGAGCGTATCAGAGAGATCCTCTCGCAGCATCTTGTCGATGAGCTCCTCGACGCTATCCATGACCAGCTCGCTCCGCGAAAGAGGGTCGCGGTTTTGGACGATATCGATAAAAGTCTGTAGTCGCTGGTCCAAAAACTTTCCTAGAACAAACGACCCATCAGCCAAGCACTTCTCGCCGGGCGCCAGTGCAAAGCAATGCGTAATGACGCCGACTCCAGTGACCACCGCCAATGCCGCGCGCGCCAGTGGCACGTTTGGATCAGACCGGATGGAGTACAAAAGGCCATTTAGCAGCGCAACAACCGCTGGTGCATCGTCGGGCAGAGACAAGGAGTGGATAAATGGCAAAACCCACTCGAGTGCCGGCTTGAGCCTTCGATGGAGGTCTCTAAGCCTATCGTCGCTAAGGTCTTCGGACTCTGTGGTGTCGCTGTAAAAGTGACCGCGAATGACCTTGTGCTTTAGCACAAACGACGCAAAGTCTGTGGGTGTGATTCCAAGAATTTGCGAGATCTTGGGCCAAACCGCTTGCCGCTCAGCCGCGTAGATAATACCCGCAAATGCACGCAAACCATCCGCAAAGTCGGAGCCGGTGAGCGCTTTTAACAGCTTAAGTATAATAACGGGAAACCCATCGAGCTGAAGCAGTAGATCCTGCTTGGTCTGGTCGGATAGCTTACCAAGCACAATTCGAAGCCCGCTCCACAAGCTACTGTCGGTTGCAAATAAAAACGTAGAGCTGTCGACGCGTGGTGGTAACGCGCCTGACGACGACAATGCGTAGGGAGCTTTGGGGCTAGCGCGATGAGCCATCATATTAAGCAGACAAGCAAACACGTCGACAATCGACTCGGTGGAGATTTGTGTATGCTTCGAGTTGACTGGTTTTAGCGATCGGCATGCCCACTGCTGAATACGCATGTCATCGCAAAGGCACAAGGCTATGATTCCGGGCAACAAACGCGTGCCAATGTTCGGCGTGCTCCCCGCATCGATGCGAGACGCTATGTACTTGATTGTGGCTGCGGCAACATCTGGGTGGTACAGCAGGTTGGCGGCAGAGCTTAGTGCCTCGAACAGCACAATAAGGCCACTCGAGCTATTGCCAGCCATAGCTCGGTTAAAGGACTGTACGATTCGGTTGGCATCCCACTGCTCAATGCCAAGAAAAAAATCGTCGACGATCCCAGTGCTATATATCTGCAAATAACGCGTACGTAACTCTGCCTTTGACTCGTAGTAGCAGCCAATACACGACGTACATCGCATGAGTTGCTCGGCCAAGGCAGCCTTATAGCCGTCTGTATGGGAATTTTGTTCGACAATCGAAAAGATGTGTAGCATCTCGGTGGCTATCGGCCTCTTGGCTGGCACGCACCACCAGCACTTTTCCTTCCCGTCAACAAAGAACGCCGTGCTCTTCACTAGAAACTCTAGTGTTATGTCATTATCTAAGACGTTCTGGCGCCTACGCCGCAGCAGTGCCTGGAGCTGAGCCAGAGTCGGCACCTCCATCTGTCTAAGAGAAAAATGCAAGAACACGAGTATAGGATATTAACACCATGCACGGACAAAGTATATCATGATATCCAACCATGGATCTAGATGTAAACGAACCTTGTGTTTAGGCTTCGACGGGCCTTGCAACTCTAATGGCAATAGTGACAGCGACGAAAAAAGAAATGCGAGAAACAACTCAATTCGAGTCGAACAGAACAGAACAACCCGAGCAGATATAAAATAAAAATAAAATGCAACAAAAAGCTTTAATTTTGAATTGAGCACAAAAGAAAGACAAAACCGCGGAACTGCGCAAAAGATTTTAAGCCTAATTAATAACGTTGGCATGCGTTCGTGTTTCTTCACTAATATTCTAATTATGATCAAAAAAGACCCTATTTCGGCCCAAGCTCTCGGTTCCAAACAATTTAAAGTCATGTTGACAAAAGAAAAGTGAGAGTATGAATTACATAATGGTGCACCCACAGCAGCCACCCGAGGACTTTGCAGTCTGCTCGACGGCGCTAGGGCTAGGCTGAGCAGCAGGGCGGTGGTGGCGACTATTGCGATGGCGCGAGTCCTGGTGGGATGTCTCATTTGATGCTGGCTGCTGCTGCTGCAAGCGAGAGTCAGCAGCAGCACCCTGCATGTGTGTCTCGGGCTGCGTGGCATATGCAGAGCCCATCGACGGGGGAGGCACATACCCGCCAGGCAGTGGGACTTGGCGGTGGCTGGATGCTGGATTGTCGGCATTGTGGTGGTGGTGTTGACGATGACTTGGTCTCCGGCTGCTGCGCGTACGCCGGCGCTCTGGCACAGCAGAGCCTGTGGCGGGGGGTTCTTGTTCCTCCTCTTGCAGTGATTCCAGTCGCTGGTGATGCTGGTCATTCAAAGACATGGCGCTTGCAGGCGGCGTGGGAAGCTCGCCCAGGCCTCGATAGCTCTCTGACATGTCGCCGACTGCCGCGTGCCCATGACCGAGTGCGTTAGAGTCGGCGCTCATATCAGAAAGGCGCTTCTGGATAATGCGGCTGCGCTTCTTGCTCGCTCCAAAGGTACCCTTAGTGAAGGCGCGCTCCATCTGCACCTGCTCCTCGCGCGAGTACCATCGCTCTGACAGCTTGAACCGGCGATATGTCTCCTCGTCAATCTCAAATGCCGGGTCCTCGAGTGCCGTGCGTAGTCTCTTAAACGCCGTAGGTATAAGCACTTGGTCAAAGGGGATAAAGTGCTCGCTCTCCTGGTCCTCTGCCTCCTCGGCATGCTCGCCATCCCTGGAGTCCTCTGTCTCTTCAACCATAGCCAGAAGTCCAGCTCCAGCTCCAGCTCCAGTGGCGGGCGAGCGCGCTTGTGGACCCAGAGGACTGGTAGCTGTACTTTGAGACCGATCGCGAATCTTGCTCTTGTTCAACTCGAATATGATGCTGCGCCGTTCGTAGAGCGTTTCCACCTTGTCCATGTCAATTTGCAGTCTGGGACTACTATTGTGGTCGCTGAATGGCCTCAGGGATGTCGAAAGTACAGACATCTCGCTATCAACGTGGTGCAGCGGAGGCGGCACACGCGACACACTGCCACTCCCAGGCGCGCGCAGACGGTTCCCCGAGTTAGCCGGGTGGTTAGGAGATGCTGGCGACACTAGCGAGCTGATCAGCAGCGACTTTCCCATCGATCGCGGCGCGCTGGAGCCCGTAGCAGCTCGGGGCTTTGTAGGTGTTACAGGGGCTTTGGAAGGCGATGAATTCATGGACTCTGACCGCAGCGGTGGCGGCAGAGGCTCGTCGGCTCGCTGCTGAGCACTAGGCGTCGGCGAGGGTGCAGGCTGTACAGTGTGTCTTGGGATCTTGTCCCGCGTTTTCAGTGGCGTAGGTACCCTGGCTTCAGCATCAACAACCAGTCCGGGGGAGGGATCGCCAGAACTGGTCTCGGAAAGCGCAGCCACAGTATGATTAGATTGCGTGGTAGCGTTGCGTGACGCACTGTCCCCGATGTTTGCATATTTCTGAGAGTGAGAGCGTACTGGCACTAGAGGCACAGTGTACGGGCCATCCTCGTTGACACTGCCTCGTTCACTTTCACCACGAGCAGCCTGAGGCATGGTTTTGAGCTCAGAAGCAGCAGGAGAAACTGTGGTGGGAGTAGCAACGACATCAAGCAAAAAGGGTCTCTCGCTCTTTTGCGGGATCTTGTCACGCTTTGCAAACGGATCAGATATACTCTCAAAGTCCGGGTACTGGCTATAGGCAACCTTACGCGGTGGCGACGAAGCGTGCGAGGTAGACGGCCGTCGCATGCTCTGTATTTCATCCGAGCAGTCCGTTTTGCGCCTCTGCTGCCGGGCTCTGCGCTGGTCGCCGGATCTGGAGGCCACCGTCTGGCTGCTGTATTTAGAGTCGGACCTAGTAACTGCGCTCTCGTGGCCGCCCTGCATCGTCGTGCCATACGGCGTATGCAAACTCGCCGCCCCTACGCCCTGATGCGAGCGAGTAGGCGTAACGGGTGTAGGGAAGCCAGTAGGTTCCACCTGTGGCTGGTGTGGTTGGTGGTGCTGATACTCTTGGTACTGCTGGTGCTCTGTTGGACTGTACGACATCCCGCTAAAGCTCTGCGAACGGCGCATAAACTGCCTGACACTAGTCGTTGGTGATGAGCCGGCCTGAGACAAGTCAAAGTCCAGCTCCCGAGGAGGCGTCGCCTATTAGAGTATTTCCGTGAAGAGAGGGCAAATGTAAATAAACCAAATTTTGCATGTTTATACAACAAAATATGAGGGAGCAGAAAGTCAACGCTTTTTTAAAGCAAAAACGACTGCCGGCATATTGGCTTCTGCAGATAGGCTTTTTTTCTGCTGCGAGAATGTGCTGATATATCAGGTGGCACCAGAGGCTGCGGGCATGAGTAACCCAGAGTTTATAGTGTATATGCGAGCTTATAGAATAAGGCGTACCTTTTGTAGAACGCTGGCCATGGTCGTCAGGCACTACTGCCCAGGGGCTAAGTTATCCGCCCAGTATTTATAAACAAACAGTGGCGAAGGGAGTAAGAGGCCTTACTCGCCTGCGAGGTATATTAGAAATTAGCTCAAAATGAGTCCAACTGCCACAATTTGTGTTGTGCCCTGACACTGTTAGGTTCAAATGAAAAGAGAAGTTTAAAAACAGTTTTTAAGAAAATAAATAGTTACACAGTATGAAAAAAAAAAAAAAAGAAAACAGTACATAGGGGTGTGGGCGGAAGAAGAGTGTGTGGATCCACAAATCCGCTCACGTAGCATGGAGAGAGAGAAAGTCAGGGACACCCCCTCTCCCCCACCCAAGTTATTTGTTCGTGCTACTGCCTACAAAACATAAAGGTTTAGCCACTAAAAAAAAAAATTGCATGGACTATAAACACTGGCCAACCGCTGAAGCCCATGCTCCTCCCTTTTGGAGTGTGAGGCATCTGCAGGATCTGCCCAAACTCTGCATACCATACAAAAACAAAACACCAGAAAATAATGCAACAATCGTGCCATGTCCAAAAGGTGGTGAGTGTGTGGATACTATAGCAACCAACAATATCACTCTGTCAATTGTGCCTTCTTCTCTCCCTCGATTAGGTCGTTCAGGTTATATTTAGTTCACGCACACTTTTTCTCTCCCTCTTGACTAAATTAGACTGCGGCTGAATTGTATCAACAAAACTCGCTCAATGTTTTGTGTTGACGCTGTAATAAAAACTGTCAAAAATATAATCGTATTAAAGGTACATATACTCAATATTGCCATGCGAATCGAACTCCTGTCTCAGTGTCGCAGCGTCCTTTTCCTCGACAACGCAGATTTCATCCATATGATGCGTACCATCCAACATCTCCACCAGTCGCTTTTCCAACCCGCCATTACCAGGGCTGTCATCTCCCGGACTAGCAGTCTCGCCATTATCCTCTGCCACTACGCTCCGCTCCTCATCACATACCTTTGCTGGCCCGCATAGTACCGGGTAGCAATGCACGCGGCGCAACAGCTGGTGAATAACTCCAAACACAATAAACCGCCGCACATCGATTCTCTCAACATCCACCTCGTTCTCCAAAACCCACTCTGCAACAGTCTTCCGCTTTTGAATCGTCGAGTACAGTCGCAAAAGTTCCTCCGCCTGCACATCGCTCGCTGCCCCATCTCTAGTAACATAATTGTAGCACTCGCGCTGCAACCACGCCTGACGATAAAGGTCCATAATCTGGTACTGAGCCTCATAGATGTTGCCAAACTGGAAAATATCCGCCAAAACAATACACCCGTAGTAGTCGAGATGTCGGAGTGCCAGAACCACCGTCTCCTCGCGAATCTTTGTCAGCAGTGCGATCCGCCGCACATGATTAACATTATCCATATGCTTCATAACTCGGTCAAGAACCAGATCCCACATGATATCATCAGGTATATCTGCCTGACTTACAGTCTGTACGGATTTCAGTTTCGCCATTTCAAAATCTATAGTCCTGACAGGCACATGATAAGGCGCGATATCCCGAGGACTGCCATAGTAAGGAAACAGCTTAATACTGATCCCCGTCGACGCCAGAGACTGCGACAATCCCTTGAGATCCAATTCGATTTGGCATTCGCCATGGTCGTTTAGTTTAGTAACCAACTGCCGCATCATCGACATTAACGGCCGCTCACCGTCCTCGTCGCTCAATAATCCGCTACTAATCTCCAGTTCCTTCAGCAAGCAGCCGACACGCTTAACCACCGGTCCAAAACACTTTGTGTCGGCGTTAATATCGAATGCAAAACACATATTAAAGATAAACGCATTGCGCGCGTAATTCCCCAGGATAGCTACCGGATAACACATGACCTTGAATCTACCAGTGTTGACTGTTATCAGCTTCTCAAACAGCGTCAGTTTGGGAATAACCAACGCTTGGATAGCGTTAAAATCGATTTTGTCGCTACGCAATGTCACAGCCTTGGGGTTTGTAGGCCGCTTGATCAATTCGACTACTTCGGTTGGCTGCTCTCCTCCATGGAATAGTCCAAGGTGACTACTGTTGCCAAACGATACAACACTGCTCTCAGGGTATCTACTGTCATCGTCACCCCTAGAGGTGCCGCCGTTATTATTGTACCCCCTGTTCTCGTCGAGCTCCACTGCGTCCTCGGGCACAGACAATCGCACAATTGGGCCCAAGTCAGGATGGAACTGCGCCAAAAATATCGCCTCAATCTTTGGGAACGTGCCGCATCCCATCGCTCCAATAAAAGTTATTTAAAAATATGTAAAAAGTAAAGAGATGGTAGAATTATACAATTCGTGATATTTGCGCCCAAAATTAAAGTCCGACAAATATAACAATACCAGCCAATAAATGTTTACGGGGAAGGTACACGTGGTTGAATCAAACATTTTTTATTTTTCGAAAAACTCAATTGGATGCAGCAATGTCAGAGATATAGCGATATACCAACTCCGGCATTTTATCTTCGGCGTATCCGTTCCAAATATCATAAAGTGATAAAAGCTCATTGACGACTTGCAAGATATCAGTAATATCAACATTCATATCAGCAAACCATTGCTGCGCCTCGACATCCGACTGTCCTCCCTGATCCACAACTCGCGAAAGAAACATAGCCGCAACAGCAATAACATGCGGCGGACATACCAGCGAAACATCCGTCTGATAACTGTCATTAATAATCGACCTAACATTAAAAATAAAGTAACTATTAGTAAACATATCAAAACATACAGAAATATAATAAAAGTTTATATTTACCATGCTGCTTGCAACGAGGCCTTTGGCAGTTTTATCTGCTCACTGACACTATAAAACAAAATATATCCAAAAAAGTTAGTTAAACAAGGGGGGGAGAGAATACGGTCAAACATATTTAATACTTACTCGATAAGAACTTGATACGGGTGATATACAACCAAGTAAAACTTCATCTCCTCCAAAAGATAGCTCTCACATTCAGCGATATCCGACACGTCATACGGAAACCGAATATCCTGCGAAACCTCTACACATAAAATAACAGCGAACAACAATAAGTATACCAAGTATTGATCCGATTAACATAGCAATAATGGTATACTTGCCTGTAAATGCAGCTTTCGCCTCCGTCCAAATTTGCTTAATATGATGCGGGCTCTCCTCGACCTTACACGCCAAGTACACGCACGTAGCAGTCATTAAATAAGGATCGATATCGTAAAACGTATTGCTAACCAAAAAAAGAAAAAGGTACACCTGATTTAGTATAATTTCCCTCTCTTATCCAGGTCATTCGCAACACAATACTTACTTTATGTAGAACCGCTTGAAGTATATGATAGCCGTAGCCACAATCTCCTGTCTCGTACGGAGTCGCTTCCCAATTCTCAGAATCACTACACAGAAGACCCATTAGCAAAATAATACTACCACTCACTGCGCTCACATGCGTGTATACGTACAGCTGGAAAAGTATATCTTGATATGCGTTATCTCCTTTCCTGTAAGTTGCAACATGTGCATACTTTCAAGCTCCGCCAGCTCATACCTCGTGAGCATAAAGCGTTGACTACAATGTAATTATCAAACTAGCAATTATTAAAAGCGTCTTCTGACCAATGTCACATATACTCAGCGTGACCTTTGTCATGTGTGCTTACAATTGCGATGATTCCCAGTAGTTTGCCGCCATGGTGATAAATTAAAGAAAAGAGCAGACAGATCCTAATTAAAGACAGTAATAGTGTGCCAAGCATTCTCAGGCGATTGTGTTCAACAAAATAGCCGAGCAATGATTAAGGGGGGAGCCCACGTGCAAGTAACGATCGGCTATTGAAAGTGACAGAGAGTGTATTCTACATTTGATAACTGATGTGAAAGAAGATTGGCGTCGGTAACACTAATAGAACAAGGAACGGAGAATAAAAGACGTGGTTAGAGAAACAGTGTATAGCTCACAGAGGCGACAGGGATGGGAACGGCTGCAGGGGCGAAGACGAAGACGATGAAAACGAAGAGGCATAAAAAGACTTGTACACCAGCCAGTGATGCGAAACAACGGCGTGGATGCGCATAGACAGAGTCGACAGAGAGGGCGCCAAAAACAGCAACATGGATCTGCGGAGCATGTCTTTTGCAGCCTGGGGCATGGCCTCGCACTCGGTGCCGCTGACCCTGCCATTGAGCGCTGTCAGAGCGGCAGTGTGCAAGCGCACAGCGCCGCTGACACGCTCCTCGACGACCTCGCGCAGTGGGCATTCGTAGCGAGCAGTGCGCAGCAGCGTGCGCTCGAGCATGGCGACCTCGGCGCAAGTGACTATGCGACCCAGCACCCGCTCCGCAAGCAAAACCAGCTCAGAGACAAGGTGGCTAAAGCCCACCTCGCCCATCACAGCGGCCGCAGCCTCGGCTCCTCCCTCCTTGGCAGTGACTGCGGTGGCTGCCTTTGTTGTGGCAAGCAGGGGCTCTGTCCATTTGACAGCGCAGCCTTCGGGCACTATAAGCAGGCA
>JANBQS010000072.1:0-40606 GCA_027577415.1 Coemansia sp. RSA 922 | reverse complement strand
ATTTCAAAAGCTGTTTTTTGCTGAGAATATCCAACCCGTTTTATACCAATATTGGCAACGCCATTTCTTCTTGAAACCCGCAAAGTAGCAGAACGACCATCAAGCATCGCTTCTGGCTGAGCTTGCATAATAGGCCATTACATTTTCCTTGTACTTTTTTTTTTAGCATTAGCAGGATACTATTTCATATATTGTAATCTAGCTCAATGAATGGTTTTCTGCACTATACGCTCAAAGTCAGAACAACTAACGGACCATATTGCATTGTGTTAGGCAGGCACCAAGCCCCATCTGTGAACAGCAGCATATCAGTCAAGCAAAAAAATATGTCTAAGCGTAAGGCAAGGGAGATCACAATGGAATTTTGGCTAGTTGGTCTCGTGTGCGGACATAATTTTTTGTCTTTTTGGTCTGGAGCGCACACAATGCTACAGAATAATTGCGGCTTGTTTTTTTTTATCCCTAGCTTATTGTTAACAAGAAAAGTGGTGAATAGACGCGAATAGCTCCGACTGTGAATATTCAAGCCACTCTATAGAAAAATAATATGTAGATGAACAAAAGGGGAAGGGGTTTCTTGGTCACAAAAGAAAGGTAAATCGAAAAAAGAATGATGATGAAGCAAAGAATAATACCAAAAAGAATCCGAGCGGCTTGGGAATTTTTTTTTCTGGTCGCATTCTAGATGGTAAGGCGCCACAGTTGGCTAATGCTTCTTTGGATGCACCCATTTTTTCTTATACAATCCAAGAGGCTTTCGCTCTCACGTTCCCGAATGCACTATAGACATTCAAGAATTCTATTGTACTCGATAAAGCAGAAATAATGCAGAAGACACAAATGAGCTAACTGAATCGCCTACTACACTGACAGGGTCGACTTGGTCAAGGCTTAGTAGGAGCACAGCAGCCAAGCCTCGTCTGATCGCTTGCAAAAACTCGTCAGAATCCTGGTAGCCAGACAAGTTGTCACTATGCAGTAGAGTCAATCGGTCAAGTGTAGCAGTACCGAAAGTCAAAGTCTTCGTCGCGCTAAAGCTCGCTGCAAACCGCCACGCCAAAAATACAACGACAGGACGCAAGCCATAGTAAGAAGCCAACTCGAAGATCGCAGTCAGTGTGTCGTGACCAAAATCGCGCTCGAGCTCAGTGCGCAGTTCCTCAGCCGCACCAGCCATTGTTTTGCGGGACGATGAGGCGCACAACGTCCTTAGACATCGGTGGAAAATGTCTAGCATCCCTACTAATGTCGCATGGTCACATTGAAGAGAGACTCGGCGCGCGATACCCGGTGCAGGCAATTGTGCCTCTACAAAATCACCAGCTAGCATAGCTTTCAGAACAGGCGAGTGTCTGGCCAAAAGGGTCACCGAGGATGCCACAGCCTGGTTGTTTTCGAGCAAGCTATCGCTCCCACTGAGCAGAACCAGATCGCTAGCTTCATCATTTTCGACTGGATCGGCTCCTCCTGCTGCCACTGTATCCAAATAAGGCTCGCATGGTGCCAAATCGTCCTTCATCGCCACGACATTGCTCTTGAGTTGCGATGCGCACATTGCTACTTGCTCTGAAATACGCCGACGCTGCCTCCACGCCATAAACAATAGCGCCACCAAACACCGCTGGCTGTCTTCCTTGTCGCTTCCCACCAGCCCGCGAACCAAGGGCTCGAGTAAAATGAATCCAATGGAATCGACGTCATTTCGTAGTGGCTCAGCAGTGCTATAAAGCTCTGGCAATAGTAGCGTCGCCGTAATACACGTACGCAGCGACACTCCCTGCTGCGCGGCTCCTCTGATTATAAACACAATGTCGCTGGCAGAGATGGCAGAAGCCAATGTATTTAACATTGTGCTAGGATACGCTAGCCCTTCGCGCACGGTCAATAGAGGCGCACATATGTCAAACAGAACGCCGTCAGAGTCCTCCAGCCACTCGTTCAGCTCGCCGCGTCTGTCTGTAGGAGATTTTGCCACTTTGGGTTGCTGTCCAGTATCTCCAGGGGCGGCAATGCTAAAAGCAATAGTTGTTGGCAGTCTAAGCAAGCGCTTGGTGAACTGAGACCAGAGCTGTCCCAACATTGACTCGCTGTAGTACTCTGTCGCTGGACGTTTCGGCCGACTGATACCGCCTTTGCGTGAATGCGAAATGTCACTAAGCAACCGACCCACCAAATCAGTTGCAGAAGTCGGCGGCGTAGGCGAATACTGATCCAAGTCGCTCTCGTACTCTAGCTCAAACTTGTCATCGTTAGTAGACTCTACTAGAGGAATTGTAATCAGATCGCTAATATCGTCAGACAATTGCTGCTCGTGGTCTGAAAGCGCATAATCGATTTTAACTCGATCGCGCAAGCAACGAGAGACAAGATCAGGGTAGCCTTGACGAGTGATCAGCTTTGTTAATACGTTGCTGGCAAAGTCGTCGACTAGTCCAAGCTTGGCAAATACTCGGCGCAGTGATGGCTGAGTGACAAGTCGCGAGAGAAAAAGCAGGGCGTCACTGGAAATACCCCAGATATCCCGACAGACCTGCAATGCCAGTTGTTGTTCACAGCTTGGCCGATCAAAAACTTTGACGTCCAGCCACAGCTTGCACGAAAGAAAGTACACCGGATACAGTACCGACACGTGAGTTGCCGCAGGTTGTGGAAATGAGACTAGCCAAGCAAGAAGCTGTCGTATCGATTCGGCTCTACCAGTACCGCTGCTAATGCCTGAGCTCGACGCGCTGTATCGTCGGAGATCAAGTAGCCTGGTTGCTGGTATGTCGGAGGCCTGTATATGGGCTTGCCATGACAAAAGGTGCGAGGGCATAATACACGCCAGTCGGGTCTTGTGCGAATCAGCCTCTCCCTCCATAGTCGCCACGTCAATAAGGCATCGGGTACTGGCTGCGAGGGCCAACGACCACCACGTCGAAAAGTCCAAACTAGCCCTGCCATCGGCCGATCCTGCTACCGTAGGTAAAGGCACCGCTGTACTCATGGCAAACATGCTCAAGTGTGATCGGAAAAGACTGTGGCGAACGATATTGCCAGTCACATCGAGCCACATTTGCATGGCGCGCAGCATCGTCGAACTGCCGAGCATAGATCCATCGCGCACGTGACGAGTGAACCGAGCCACGATTGCTGGCTCAAGCATCAGCCGAGCGAGCCCGCTCTGGACCGCCAGATGCATCAGTAACTCAGTGGACCGCGGGCTGTGCTCACGGACATGCAAATGTGGCAAATACAGCTCAGCAACGTCGCGGGAAACCAAGTACGGGCGTACACCGAGTATGCTCGAGAGTATTTGCAATGCTAAAAAGGACACGTCGGAAAACTCATCGTCGTAGCCAGTCAGAAGCCGCTTCAATGCTCGGCACAACAAGAGTACAGGGTGTGGTTTGGAGTCGCCACCTTTACTGCCGCTAGTCTTGTCCTCACTGTCCCAGGTCAAGGTTTGCTCTAGCAACACCGGCTGACTGTGCTCATCGCCAAGCAAACTCTGCAGCGACAGGGCGACCAATATACGCAAAGCCTGTACAACCACCGGTCGGTACGTGGTGACCTCATCTCTGTCATCTCCGTTGCTCGTCACGA
The DNA here is from genome assembly GCA_027577415.1 of Coemansia sp. RSA 922. NCBI lineage: Eukaryota > Fungi > Kickxellomycota > Kickxellomycetes > Kickxellales > Kickxellaceae > Coemansia > Coemansia sp. RSA 922. Next base: position 37,021 of record JANBQS010000072.1, on the reverse strand, counting down.
CATCTAAACCAATACAGCGCACCGCAGAAATGCTTTGTAATCGAGACCAATCCGTGGCTGACTTGTGAAGGCGAGCTTTGTCTCCTATTATCCTAATTTTGTCTCGATGATCGCGTTCGAGTAAATGAGTCTGCTTGTTGACGTTGTCACGAGCACTAGAGGCATAGACGTTGATCCAGCGCAGTATTGTCCGAAATGTCATAAAGGTACTACCGCCGACCCGGGGTTTCCCCTCCACTTCGATAATGATTGCGTTGGCTACGGAGTTGAGCGCGGCGAATACGTTGGCAATGGTCGCCTCGTGGGTGAGCTCTTCAGCTGCTTCGCGCGCTTGCTCGGCAAGTAAAGTTGGCGCAACGTCTTCACGCGGCTGTGACAACGGCGGGTTCGAGGCGTTAGCGGCAGAGGCAGAAAGCGAGGAAAGTGGAATTTCAAATCCAAACACGTAGTCACTTAGCGAGTCCACCGAGCCAGAGTCAACGTCTGCTATCGAGAGCTGTTGCCTTTTACCCTCTAACAAGGGCCGAAACAACCCCAGTGACGCTCCTGTAGGACTCACCAGGCGCAGTATCCGGGTGCACACTCTGACCACGCCAGGCAGCAAAACCTGAGACGCCAGGTTTGGGTTCACTAGCAATGCGTCTGTACACCGTCCAACGCGGCCAAGTACCATGGCAACAGCTGTAAATACCTTTACTTGGCTCTCGTCAGTTTGAATAAGCAAAGGCTTTGCGACTGAAGTGGATTGGCTCGACTCGAGAGGGCGGGGTGGGTTAGGAAACTCGAGTACAACGTAGTTTAGCGACTCCACAAGCAATAGTAGCCAAATAGACGACTCAAAGTCAGTCACAACCGCACAGGCGATGTGCATCCAGCACACGCTTCCACCCTCAGCGGCCGGTTCAACCAGAGATTTGTCGCCCGTGTAGTTCCTGATCGTGGCCCAAGTAGATAATCGACAAAGTACCGCCCACTGGTAGCACCGATGTCGCTTAGCTGCACAAAATACGTAGATTGTTCCGTCCGCCACGTGCTTTCTAAATAACGCCGCCAACTCTAAACACAGCTTGGCAAGAGTGGCGAGTAATCGGGTCCTAGGAGCAGCCTGAACTTTGTCGTTGCTGAGCGGTACTGCGACTAGAGGGATCATGTCACGTAAGCAAGCAAACACGCCATCCGTCACGACAGACTCGGCTTCGCCACCAGCTCCTCGATGCTGTTCGAGCGCATCTAAACACCGATCCGCTATCGTACAAACCAGTAAGAGACGCCAACAAGAAATCTTTCCTGTCGCAGATGTTGTCGATGGCGACGATAATAATCGACATATCGTGTCAGGTTGGGTACGCAATATTCGGATGGCATACTTGTGCGCGCTGACTACAGTCTTTTGCTCCAGCGCCTGAGCGAGTAGCTGCAATGTGGAAAATGTTGCGCTGGGCGAGCCGCCAGTCCTTCGCCGTTTGGCCGAGGGCTGCTCTAAATCAGCATTAGCACCAGCCGATATTGTCATTGAGCCAAGCAAGCCATCGAGAACGGCATTGGGTGCAAACCTTGCTGCCGATCCACCAGAACTCCCAGTGTCCGCACTGCCAGCGGTCAGTACCACCGAAATCGTGCGGATGACTTCGTTGGCCGCTGCCGTAGTAGCTGCAGTCGACAAATCGCCTTCTCCCTTGAGTACCGCACACCGCACCATCGCAGAAAATAGCTTGGTGACAAACTCTGCGTTGACTGACAGCACTGGCGGCTGTTTATCGCTTGCTACAACCAGTGAAGTTGTGGTGGCCGTTTGCATATATCTCACGGTGACTGCCAGCGCGATCAAACACCGGTTCAGCGACCAACAAGCTTCGGCTTCCTTCTCTAAAGGCCGGAGCAACTGAACGAGCAGAGTACCTAGACTGCGCCAACTTTGTGTGCTGAGCCTTTGGATATACTGGTCGACGCGAAATCGACCCTGAGCTCCAACTAGGCCATCGCTTCCCTTCCACACGCTACGAAACAATGCAGAGGCAGTCACATTAGCGCCCGATTGCACATTTGCGCCTGTGGCCATACGAGGCAGACAAAAGAAGAAGAAAGGGTTGTTCAAAAAGCCAGGTTCATAAAAATAAAAGCTGATATAGCATATAATTTTTTTTATTCATCCAAAAAAGCTGGGCCAGAGCATGAGAATCCCAGTCTTTCGATGGCATCTGCAGTAGTTTATGGGGTTTCCCCCACGATCTACGCATGGAATTCATGCAAGAATAAGCCACTCAACCAATTGGGGAAACGAGTATGTTTAGAGCCTTTTACCTACAATTTCCTTGCTCTAAATTAACATTAATAAAATGTATTTATTCTTCTATATATGTAAAATGGGCACTACTGTGCTAAAGTGTCATTAAAAAGGGTGTGGTGACTGAAGCATACCATGCTATTGTTGCTTGAACGAGCCTTCGACTTTATAAGTTCACAAAATCCGTGTAAGATTTATAACGGCTAGGATATATAAAATTGCAAATATTGTTTTCGCTCAATTTAAGTTTGAGCTTTGCAAAGAATACCAACATTTCCACATAAAGTAAGGAATTATCGTACTCAATAAACACTTTATTTTCTGGTGGCGCATACTGGACTACACCTTCAGAAAAGTATACCAGGTAAACATCATTCGTATCGATAACCGGCATTGTCAAACTTGAAACACTCCTTGTTCATGTCCACTGTGCCAACAGCGAATTCTTTATGAAGCAATTCTTTTGTCACAACATCACATTTGGCTTGGTCCTGATGGAAAACAATAAATTGATTGTAGCCCTTTGTGAATTCAACATATTCCTTAGCATCATTTAATACAAAAACCTCTGAAAAGTTTGTGCTGAACATTGCTGAGTTTACCAGTAACAAATAGTAGATTAGGCCAAAAAATAATAGAGATTGAGTGAAGGAATGTGGAGAAAAAAAAGAGGATGGAAGAAAGACGGGGCTCGTTTTATACCACAACAAAAAAAAAATAAAAACCTGCCATCTCAGTTGGATAGTGAGGATAACGAGTTCGCTGTCTTTTTGAATAACAAGATACAATCTCTTTCAAAGGCATCTAATAGGATTTAATACATCAGCTTGGTGGAAAAGCACCAGATTGATTAGTTTCTGATTATGTGGCGAAAGCAACGATTCCAGCCCGCAAAGGCAGTCAGCATGTTTGCTTAAAAGGCAATCAACGCCCCCGGCCATGGCCAAGTCAGTTGATGTACCAAGTCAGCTGATGCGGTGGTCTTCTGTTTTCTTTCGCTCTTGGTGCAATCAAGCAAGTGCCCAATATTCTAATTAAGTCCAGATCAACAATAGGCCAAAGGATAAAGTGCTCAACATCCTGGCTTGGCTGGGACAGATGTCATACACCCACTTTTATTAGAGTGCTTGTGAAACGCTGCTTTTTCTTTTTTTGCTAATTTATTTATTGTGTAAATTGGCCACTTACGCCAGCCAAATATCTACCAATCGACAAGCCAGGCCTTGACGTAGTTCTCCACAAATGGTTCAAGTGGCTTGTTACAAGAGGGGTAGAAAATGGTGCACTTAAATCTTAAACGATAGGCAACCATTTGGAAGAACTCTTGCACTGTTACGGATTCTGGAATCAATGTGCTACAAAGCTCTGGTGGGACCAAAGAAAAACCAGGTAGTTCGTTCTGTAGTGTCCCGTCTTTAAAGTACAGGACATACAAGTGGTTGCTCTTGAAATTCTTGGCGTCGTTAAGCCACTCGTTCCTAAAGCACATATTGTTCAAATCGACTATACCAATGCGAATAGAATAACTCTTGACAGCGCCAGACAACTTGTGTGCTGCGTTGTTTCCGACCTTTGCATTTTTTGCAAATAACACAAAACACTCGCCTTCTCTAATAAATTCCTTGTACTTTGCGATGCAGGCTAATTTATGGACAGACATATCAAAGTACTAGATGACAACCAATAACTAATCCTAGAGTAGAGTAAAAAAATTAAAATAATGAGAAAAGTAGGGATACCAATAAAAATAAGGAGTGCCCGGCGACTTTGGAATTGTGTGAGAAAAAATGTTGAGCCACAAGCAGCAGCTGACAGGTCTGCGCGTACAAACACACACACAGGCCCTTGGAGAAGACTTGGTCCGTGGCAAAAGGCTGCTTTGAAATCCGAAAGAATCCTTTTGGCGTCCTGTCGCTTTGAAGAAAATGCTTTGAGTGGGAACCTGTTGAGCATGGCATTTCTCTGAAACAGACAAAATTCCTCGAGACAGTGCACAAGCGCCTTCTTCTCTACATTTATTTTATTATTCCAATTTCTGAAAATGTTACGACCGCTACATTATGCTCTGCTTGCTGTGTTTTGCATTGTAAGCTATTTTCTGGCGCGCACCGGCCAAGAAAATGGCCCAACGCCTCAGCTTCTTCCAATGGAAGCCTTTGACAACTACAAACCTGCCGACTGGAGGACTAGCTTTGAGTCCAAGCTAACAGTCGAGTCTTCATTGCTGTACGAAGAGTACACTGGTCACATTGAAAAGTCAGGCAATGACCAGCATCAGTACAGACTTATTCGCCTGCCAAACAACCTTGCTGCACTTTGTGTTCAAGACATAGAGGCCAAGGAGGCTGCTGCCTCGTTGAGCGTTAATGTTGGCTCAAATGCTAACCCAGCCGAGCTACTTGGTTTTGCGCATTTTCTGGAGCACATGTTGTTTCTGGTAAGTATTAAGTATTAACTGTGATGAGCTTGTAAAATGCACAAAATGTACTAACTATGCTTTCTTCACTAATGCTCAATTGATATGTAGGGTACCGAAAAGTATCCTGATGAGGGAGAATATGACGCATACCTTTCCAGCCACTCGGGTTCAAACAATGCTTACACGTCGTTCACCGAAACCAACTACCACTTCTCCGTAGAAAATGGTGCCTTGGAAGGCGCACTTGACCGGTTTGCACAGTTCTTTATTTCACCACTGTTCAATAAAGACCGCGTTGACCGTGAGCTCAATGCAGTCGATTCAGAGCACAAGGGAAATTTGCAATCTGACTCCTGGCGCTTCTATGAACTTATGAGTAGCATTTCTAATCCTGCGCACCCTTTCTCCTGGTTTTCAACAGGAAACACGGAGACGCTGAAGGGTGCTGCCAGGGAACTGGGTTTGGACTTGCGCGAGGAGCTGATAAAGTTCTACCACAAGTATTATTCAGCAGATGTCATGCGTTTAGTAGTGGTTGGAAACCACAGCTTGGATGTTCTATCTGAGTGGGTGGCGTCAAAGTTTTCTGACGTCAAAAGCAAGGGAAATACTAGACCTGTGGTTGATGGCCACCCCATTGGCAAGGCCGAGCTAGGAAAGCTTATTCACTACAAGACTGTTCGTGAAAAGTACGAGCTCGAATTGCAATTTTCCCTCCCAGACCTCAAGTCGACATATGGAGAAAAGCCCTTTGATTATATTAGCACTTTAATAGGTCACAGGGAGCCAGGGTCGATTTACTCGGTGTTGCGCAAGAATGGTTGGGCCACTGCTATTTTTGCTGGTTCCGACGGCTTGCTTTATGACGGTTTCAGCACTTGCTTTATTGGTGTTACCGCCACGCCCGAAGGACTGGAGAACTACGAAGCCATTGTGAGCATCATATTTGGGTACATTAACATGCTAGTGGAGAGCGGTCCTCAAGAGTGGTACTATCAAGAGCTAGCACTGACTAGCAAAGCCGAGTTTGATTTCAAGAAAAAAGTGGATGCCGAGAACTACGCTGTGAGCCTTTCAAGCGAAGGGCTTAGCCAAAATATACCACCACATCAAGTACTGTCCCACGGCTCTCTACATACTGGATTCAATGCAGACCTCATTTCAAAGTGCCTAAGCTACCTCAACCCCAGTAACTACCGCCTGTTTATTGGTGCGCAGGAGCACAAAGCAGTAGAGTGCAAGCTAGAGGAAAAGTACTACGGAGTTCTCTACCATATTGCCGATCTGCCTTCTCGCTTGACTTCTGATGTAAAGTGTAGCCCTAGCATAGCCAAGATGCTACACTTGCCTAGCCGCAATGCATATTTGCCAGAAAGCCTGTCGGTTACCAAGCCGGCAACTCCTGTGGATAAACCAGCAATGGAGCCTGTGCTTCTCAGGAAGAACGACAAGTTTGAAGTTTGGTTCAAGCAAGATGACCAATTCTTTACGCCTCATGGGCATATTGGCCTAACCATCAGCTCCGAGTATGTGAATAATTCTCCACTCAACCACTTGCTGTCAACTCTATTTTGCAGCCTAGTATCGGCCGAACTACAAGAGCAGCTGTTTAGCGCTTTGCTGGCCAACAGCTACTTTTATGTGGCTCCGGGAGGAGGCTCGATCAATGTTGATGTAACTGGGTTTAGCAGTGGACTGCCAACTCTGCTAAAGACAGTACTGCAAAAGCTAAAGACCTTCAAAGTTGATGCCCAGCAGTTCTCCATTTACCGAGATAAGATTGAGCGGATGATTCAGAGCCAAAGGCAAAATAATCCTTTATCACTCCTTGGCCGCCAACTGGGCGCAGTCAATGTGGTTCCTGCATTTGATCTGGAGATGCTGGAAGAGGCACTAAATAATATGACTCTAGATGGGCTTCAGAAACATACTGAGCTGCTATTTAGCAAGGCCTATGTGAAGATGCTCGTGTCTGGAAACTATAACCAGTCAGTGGCACTTGAAGCCAGCAACCAGGTACTAGATATTCTGCAGTTCCAGCCGGCTTCAAGATCCTCAATTAATGTTCGTCGCATACTTGACATTGAACCAGGATATTATACCCAGATTGTGCCAATTAGCGACCAGAAGTGCTTGAACAGTGCTGTGGTATGCACGTTCTACTGCGGATCTGTATATGATACTCGAGATGCGGTTATACTTCACATATTAAAAAATATGGTTCATACCGCGTTTTTTGCACAGTTGAGGACTTCTGAGCAGCTAGGTTACAGAGTCGGGGCAGGATCGGATTTCACGAAAAATGGAAAGAGAATGCTTAAGTTTATTGTGGAGGGAGAAAGTAATCCGGCATATGTAACTCAGCGCATCAACCAGTTTATTTGCCAATACCGGCAGAAGCTGCAGGAACTAACTGTAGAGGAGTTCGAATTGTCAGTGCAGTCACTAATCAGCGTTAAGCAAGAGAAACTAAAGTCGATTGATGAAGAGTTTTCCCAGCTGTGGGGTCCTATCACCTCTGACAAGTACAAGTTTGACAAGGGGAATGAAAACATGGAGCATCTCAAGCAGTTGAGCAAGGATGACTTGCTTGTATTCTGGGACAAGTATGTCAACGAAGACACTGCACATGGCTACACACGACTTGACATGCAAATGTCATCCGCCAAGATCTGGGAGCCAACAGCCGAAGAGTTTGAAATGTATCCAGGCACAGTGATTGCCTTGTACGGATCCTTGCGCTCAGAAGGTCACACGGGTCTGAGCATTGCGGATGTTCAGTCCTTTGTATCATCAGCGGATGCATCAAGCAGCATTGAGTCGCTGCTTGCTGAACTAAGCAAACTTTTTGTGACCAAGCAGGTGCCGTCTGTGCCAAGCAAAGTGACTGATGTGACTAATACCGCTGTTGTCGATGTAGAGGGGCCAAGAGTCATATTCGAGAGCTCGTCAAATATTGCAACTGCCCTGCAAATGGCTATTAGCAGCGCTAACAAGGCACCCAAATTTGTGACGCTCAGCAAGACGAACTTTGCCAACATTGACATGAAGCAATCGCCAGAGGGAATTTGGCTTATTAACGACTATAAGCGATTCCAGCAGACGCAGGCACTTCATGGCATATCAGTTCCTTCGCGCAAGCTTGTTCCGCTCATCGCAGAGTCGGCTCTGGTGGATAATAATTAGCACTCGGATTAGTTTTCTAGTCTAGGTTGTTGATATTCATAGTTTTTTTATCATTCATCATATTAGCATTATTAGACCCTGCCAACTAGTTAAGAAATGCATAGACAACTTTAGTTTTGTCCTCTGTCAAACAGCAAGCGGCGCAAACGAGGTGCATACTTTTTGAATCCTCCTGTGGCTATAGTATCTTCCAGCTTTTCCCTGTAGATCTTGTGCCCGCTTGGACGTGGAGCGGCATAGTCAAAGTTGGGACACACCAACGCCACCAAGACCACACACATCACAATGTCGGTATGGTCGCCATAATTATGATCGCAGAAACGCCAGCAATGGAATCGCTTGGCCATGGGCGAGTAGTTTGAGATTACGTGCGCTGTGAGCTTGGCCCTTGTGACACCAGTGGGCATCGGTCCAAGCGCTGGAGGCAGTGTGGTCAGATCAGAGAGAACCGGAAACAGCTTAACGAGGGCAAGTACTCCCCAGAGATCTACTGGCGTATGCGAAAGAGTTAGAACCTGAATATTCGCGAGCCTACTATGCAGCGGAGCCTCCAGTAATAAATAGTTGCCAAATTTGGGGATACCATACTCTCGCACAGGCGCTCCTTGACCGATGCCAAGAACAAACTGTAGATATGCCGGATAATTGGGATGCTCGATCAGGGTATGGCGCTCTAGCGAATCGACTATAACGCAGTGTAGCTTTGGATGGCTGCCGGGTGTAAATACGTCATGCTTGAGAATAACGGTAATCAGCGTGATGTCCATCTCCATATCCAGATACATGAGTGTGGCTGCATTGCCTCGGAAGACCACGTCGTCGCCAAATGGATAGCAAGACCATAGAGTTAGTTTCCGAAGATTGGGAAAAGGTACCGCCCCAGGAAAGACCGGTTTCTTGAGTTCCATGAGACCATTAAACTCATACAGCTTCAGTGTGTGCAAGCATGGATACTCCAGGTAGTCGCCGACGCCTGTATTCTGGATAAGACCCGTAATCTCAGCAAGGCCTCTCACACTGACAGCAAGGACTTGCAACGTCTGCGTGTTTCGACGCACCATCGGCACTATAACCTCGGCATATCCGTCCAATTGGATGTCAATGCGTACCAGGCTACGAAGCGGCTCCAGATCCATGAACATAACCATCGGAGCACTACCAGGGGTAATCGCTACCATAGTATCGGCAATACCAAAGAGCTGCCGAGCAAGTTCCCTATCATGGACGCTACACTCTTCCAGCGATATACCGTCATCAATATCGAGTAAGACCTCCACATCGACTTCGTTGATCCCGGGCGCCATCTGTTTTAGTCGCTGCACAAACGCCGTCGTGTTTGCCGTCATCTCTAAAGGATAGTCTTTGGTGATCGCAGGTATGAACTCATCGCCGTCACCGGCTTCTTTGGGGTTGATGTGTAGAGTAACCAAAAGCACGCGAACGTGCGGAAACGGACACCCCTCAAATCGCGCCGTGGACAAATGCTCAAGTGCCTTGCCCGAGTAGACCGCCCACGCGTCAAACTTCAAAGTCAGCTCCTTGGCTGTTTGGTGCGAAGGATTGTCAGGATTTCGATGACGATAAGGCCAAAAGTCAGGCGAGCCATAGGGTTTCTCCTCGTTGGAGAATACTTCTAGACAGTATCTCTTGCAGAGCTCCCCATAAACAAAGGCACAAAAGTTGTGGCACACCCACAGCAGCGGAAGCTGTATCATCGTATATATTCTACTGGCCATGCCCTATCCTTCATCGAAATCGGCATACACCATGCGACTGCTATACGCGACACGGTTGACTATCAGCTTGACGGCATGGGGCGGAAGAAGCTGAAACGCCGATAAAAGTTGCATTGCCAACGAATTGCCTACGAATCAAGGATAAATAATAAAAATAAAAGTAAGCTAAAGCTGAAGAAGAGGAAGAGAAAGAGAGCAACTTTGCAAACATTGATCTGGAGACCGCAGATATGAAAATCAGACTGAAGAATAGGACAATCGGGCTCATTTCACATGACTTGATCCATCGTCATTGCACTTCAAAATATCAATTAGGCATTTGCAGTATGTCATAGTGCACTAGCGAGTAATACAGATCAATTGTTTAATTGCAAGATATGAAAAAGAGTATCAACTATTGTATACGTCTCAAAGTGAGCTAATCCTGTTTCCCATTTCACCCGCTAAAAAGCAACAACGGAACCACTCATTCAACGTCGCAAAAATCTTGGCCAGGAGTGCATGAAACTTTTTCAATAGTGAAGGAATAAAGAGAATGCCAATATTATTGTCAAGGAAGACTGTTTTGCTCAGGATCGGTGATCCAAAATAAGTTTACGCAATGGTAGCGACATGTTCTAGAAGCATAGGCTGAAAGCAACTGTAGCTGTCGTTCCTATTACCGCTTTTTGATATCTGAGCTGAAAATTGCCATGTGCTTTGAATATATTTATTATAATATTGTAGAGAAAATAAAGAAAAACTATTACCAAGAGAAGTCTACCAAGTGCGCTCTGAAGGGAAACGTCGGACACAACCAGAAGCTGCAAGCCAGGTCACCTATATTGGGATAGCCAATGTGGTTTAATAAAAAAAAATCCCCACGCCGAACACTCTCCTCAGTTAGCAATTAGAGAAGCTATACCCTTTACCCACAAATTGCTGAAGGCGACTTAGTGAGCTATAGTCAGTAGAGGGCGACCAATCCAATCTATTAGTGTCATAATATGGCTTTGCTAACTGCATAGCTTTATCAGAAAGACTCGTCCCCTTATCACGCAAGTTGCGCCAAATGTTCTCTACCTGCTCTTGAGTTCCAAAAAATACATATACGTGCTCTTGTACATTTGGATTTACGCCTAGATGGTGCCCAAGCATAAATGCTCCAGAAGAACATCCTGTGAAGATTGACTTGCCAGGACAGATTGTCAGTTTAACAGGCGATGCACCATTGTAAGAAACTGGATCAGGGGTAAGAGCCTCAATTATCTCATTGGTAATAATATCATTCTTAGCGGCATGTTTACCGATCTCCAGTTCGCCTAGAGGATTGGCGAATACACTAAAGTAGTAAAACGGACCCTTTTCAAAAGACATGTTTAAAAATAAGAGTTTGGCTGAGAAGAAATGTGGTGTGTTTGCTGATGTTTTTGAAAATAGCATGGAGCGACAGCAGCTCGCTTTATATAACAAGAAAGAAAGGCGTTTCTTGCCTGCCGCAGGAAGAAGGCAGTGAAGGTGGAAGCCATTCACTCAAGCAATTTCCATATTCCGACAATGTGAAGAAACGGAAATTTGGGGGAATACGATATATCAGCTTACATTGTTTCAAAGCACGCTTATTCAGATGGACGTTAAATATTTATATCTGAATCGGTGTATTTATTCGTCTTTGGCATGTCTTGTTTTTCTTGGATTGTTTCTTCCTTTTGTGGAAAATAGATGTGCATTTTTTTGTCGTAAATATCCTAGACGAGTGTTAAAATAATTATCGATAGACTGAACGCTATTCGCCATCTAGTTCAAAATAAAACTCATCAACTACAGGGATCTCCACACACCGTATACGGCTCAAGTGTTCAGGGCCAATGCCTGGCTTTGCCAGCGTGTTGATACTCTTTTTAACCCCCTCAAGGGAGGCTGCGCTAACCATCAGAGTATCGAGAGAGGGGACACGGCACACCAAGTACAATATTAGATGACGATATAGCGAGACCTCTTCGGCCGCGTTTCGCGGAATATGTGTAGTAATAGTCCAGCGCTCCTCCTTGGCTAATTTCTGCAAATGCTCAGCCTGCACACATCGCAGAGATGTGCTGAGTGGTGGTAGCAAATGTGGAGCAATCTTTTGCTTATACTCGCGCTTGAACACCGCTGCTGGCACAGAGTCAGTAACACTCGCAAAAATATTGAGCCTTTGCAAGTTGCTCAGCAAAGGCAGAAGTGATACAGCATGGCCGAGAACAATATGTCCCTCGAATGTCAGGGATGTAAGGTTGTCGGCAAACGAGAGCGCGTCTAGCTCGAGCTTGAATGGATCATAGGTGTGCATCATTAGAGTCAGAGCCTGAAGCCTGGGATTGACGGTGGTGATAATGGACGATAGAGAATTATCAATGAGCTCTTCGTCAGCTCCGTCAATAACATCCAAGAAGCGAACACTGAAATTACGCAACTCGCGAAATGGCGAGAGATCCAAATCTTCTGGTATCCGATGCTTTAGTGACCAAAGCGATAGCGTCGTAATAGGGCTGGACTCAAACAGCAATAAGAACTGTGTGAGACTCCTGGGAAACCGACGAATCTCGAGGCTAGTCAGTACTGGGAATTTGGGAGTACCAAATTTTGCCGACGCCATATAGCCCGGAGCGCTCGTTTCCGGGTCTGGATCCATCTCGCTGAGACCATGGTGGCCGTCGTCGTCTTCTTCCCACCAGTCCTCGTCCTCAGAGTCCATGGCAAATTTAATGGTGTTAGAGTGGCGTGGCTGGATTTCGCGGCCCAACGTAAAGCACAGAGTCAGAGACTTTAGAGACGAGAACACAAGGCTGCTGCTGGGCGGTGCAATAAAGGGCTCCCAGAGCTTCTTTACGTATATCGAGCCCAACCTCAGCTCTACGAGAGTGCTGGCCAGCAGTGGCGGCAAAAGAAGCGGAGCTCCTTCTGTAATTTCAATAGTGTTGATGTCGAGACACGTAAGCTCGATAGGAGTGGATAGCTGCGATAGACGACGCGCAAAATCAAGGTGAATGTCAGACGTAATTCGCAGGACTCGGAGCGGCTGTGGTCCGCCTAAACGCGCATTGATCAACTGGCTAATAGGAATACGGTTGTAGACCATGTGGGCGCCTGGTCCCAGGAACGAAATCTCACGTAGCGAAGGCAGAGCCGCCGACAATACTCTGTTGAGTGCAGCCAAGGCTCTCTCGCAACTACTCGGGAATATCCATCGCAAGCCTTTGAAGCTGCATTTGCTCGTATCGAAATGTAGTCGCTCGACCCCTGGCCACACTGTTTTTCTTAGCCCTGCACTCCGCAGCCTTTGCGCGAGCAGGAGTGACGTCTGTCCTGAGCCTCGAACAGTGATCCAAACCTCGCGGGCCATTCGGACTAGATCGGTTCCCGTGAAGAGGTCGATATTTGTCCACAGTTTGTTGCCCTCGCCATGCGTGCTTTGTTTCTTGGTGGGCTCGTCAATGTCGATGACGACTGTCTGGTAGAGTTGGGGCATAGCAACTGCTCGCCACCGACGATTGACGCCAGCTAGTCGCTGGAGAACATGCACGTGGTTGGACAACTGACTTGCGCAGCGTGTGGGCGACAGGTAGTCAGTGATCAACTGAAGCACATCGCTGGGTACCTCTGCAGCACTGGTCGAAGCGATGTGCAGCATACATGGCTTCTGCGGCTTACTTGGCTTCTGCGACTTCTTCCGGGACAACGTTGATCTGGTTTTAGGCATTGAAACAATATGGATTGAATGTAATAAACCTTTAAAACGAGAGAAGAAAAACAAAAGGTTGACGTTTGCGAATCTGGATCAGGGGTGGGCTGGATTTCCCCGATTTATGCGAGTGTTACTTTGTGAGCGTAGCGAGACTCGAAGCGTATAGAATATAATAAATATGAGCGTATAAAAAGTGAGAACAAGTGTCTATCTCTGGATGTCGACAGGCTAATGTTTATATAGCCTTTTTCATGGCTCGTTTCCATAGACGGAGATATGCCTTTCCCGATACCCTTAGTGTCGCCGTGTTGTGCCTCTTTGTAGGCGGGCGATCATCTATCGGTGGTGGGTCATTTGGGCGTTGTAAGTCCGTGGTAACCGACAAACGTGTATCATCATTGGACTGATCACGTGGGCCCTCACGCTGCGCTATGGCACGCGTAACATGATCTAAATCAGAAACGTGAGAGTCTACAGTCGCCCGAAGAGATACAGCAGTGGCAGCAGCAGTGGGATCGGTTGACAGTTGAAAAGGAGGCGCTGTTGAAGCGCCGACAGCAATATCATGAGCAGCAACAGGAGCAGGTGCAACAACAGCGCGAAGCCAAGCTTGTTCGGCGACAGAAACACGAGGAGAGGATGAAGCAGCATCGCGAAGCAAGCCAGAAGCGCATGCAGTGGGAGAGTGAGGCGAGGAAGGCTATGAAGCGGAGTTGCGAGTTGGAGCTAGAGCAAAAGGAGCAGGTACGACTACAGCGGAGACAGACGGTGATGGAGCGCAGACAGCAGATGCCAGAGCTTGCTTTATCATGTGATAAACCAATGGCTCCGAGTCCCAACAGCGTTCTACAAATGGTCTTTGGCTACCTATCGCCTGTTCCTGGACCAGCCTGTACGTCTGAAGAGCTTTTGGTGCACCTGTGCAGCCTTCAGCGAGTAGCTGCCGTTAACCATGTGTGGCGTGCAGTTGCATTGCCACTGTTCTACCACACTGCCTATGTGGTTATTGGCGGATCGCTAGATATCCGGGATGTGGATGATGACGGAAAGAGTGTTGATACCAAAGAACGAGGAGTGAAAGGCGACAGCAGCACGAGTATTGATAGTAAAGGGCAAGGCAGGACTGATGTCGTTGATGAGGGTGATGACTGGAACAGTGACGACGATGATAACTTGCTCAACCCGGTTGGACTTTCTCGGAGTGGCATCGACATACGGCTTCGCACAAACATTGGCCTCCTCAGTGTGGCGGGGCTGATTGAAAAGGCAAGCGAGGTGCAGATAATAGTGCAAGGCAAGGGCCAGACTGCGGGCCAGCTCTTGCGTCAACTACTGCTGGTTGAGTTTGGCAGACATATGTGGCCAGCAGTTGAGCTTTTGCACATCGACATGCGGGACCCTAGTGGTACGACTCAGACCAATACCAAGGCAGAGCAGGATCCCAAGGCTGTCAAGGCACTTAATAGGCTTCTCTCCGACATTTTGCCTTCACTACGCAAGATCGAGTACTACGGATCCCACTCCAAGGCGATATACGGCTGCGTACTCATCGAGCAGCTGATTAAGGAACGGTTGAATAGGCCAGAGTCATTGTGCGCTGTGCGGGTCAAGGCAGACTGCTGGCCAAAGCTCACCGACGACTACGACACGGGTGTGACGGCTCTGCCAATCTTTATCGAGTGTATGGAGATCGATGGACCCGACGAAACGTATCTGATGTCAGCTCCGATTATGATAGCCAATACTCTGGTTGAGCTGAAGTTGGCTCCCGTCATTGAGGAGTTCGAGTGGAATCTCCTTGAATACCTGGGTGACATGGATTCGACCGAAGGGGGCTCAGTCTCTTCAAAGTCGCCGATTTCGTTTTCCTCCTTGAAGACACTGGTATTGAAAGCCATGAACATTGAGAAGCTTCTTGAGCACCGGTTTGAGGGCCGCGAGGACGAAGAAGAAAGCGAAGAGGGCATACTGTATTATGACGATGTGCAAAGCCAGCTTTGCACTCGCTTCCGCGACTTTCCCGAGTACGACACGCCAAAGTTTCCGGTGCTATCCAGCCTTAAGCTGCGCGACTCGATCCATCACTGGAACTTGAGTATGTTTGCCGATAGTGCGATAACTTCCCTGGTGATCTGCTGTTCGGCGTGTTCTTTTCAGAGCGACTTTGCTTTCTCCACATTCCGCGGTCTGCGCAGCCTTAGTTTGCGATTTACGAGCGCAATAAGTAAGGACGATACAGCCGGAGTCAGCAAGGCCCTGTCGACTGTCTGTCCGAGTCTTAGGCATCTGACACTGGCCCTGACTGTTGGCAAGGGTTTGAGGCTCCGATTCCCGCGTCTCCCATTTGCTGATAGTCTGACTTTGCTGACATTGGAGGGCGAGCATCGACAGCACGATGTGGAATACATGTTGCAGCTTTTCCCTAATCTGCGTCGATTGAGCGTCTGCGTGATATTCAGCGAGCCAATCTTTTCTGACTCCAAGCTCATCGACGAATACCAGCGCGCTAACGCTGCGAAGACATTGTTGTCTCTCAACACGTCACTACGCGTTTTGGAAGCATACGGAAAGAGGTACTTTTCAGACTACTATCGCCGTAACTCTACTCCAAAGTCAACGCGCTTGATGGCCCCAGAACTAAATCACTACCGCAGTATGATCATTGGTCTAGTGTGTCGCTTACGAGCATTGGATATGCTGCGAGTCGGTGCCCAGTCTGTCGACGGCGTCACCAAGGGCATTGGCGCGATTGTTAGTACCAATGTTGGCCTGGAGTATATTGGCTGCCTGCAACGCCTCAGAGTCCAGCCCTTGGAATATTAATGTTTTATGCTCTTCAATTTTAACAATTTTTTGAAATTGATAGGTAAACTAGACGCTAACAAGCAGTGGGTTATGCCCTTTTCAGGCCTGAAATCCACCTAGTTTTATAAGCTCTTTGAATATAAAATAAGGCGCCGCCTCTCTTCCCTTACCCCTGGCTAAACTTGACCATAGCTCTGGCTGCTTGCAGGGTTGGTGGGCAAGCACCCACTGCTCGTTAGCGTCTAGCTAACCTATCAATTTAATCTACTTTTATTATTGGCAGTACATTTATCCAATACATGCTATTAAAAAATACAATCACTCTACACTTGGTAGTATATGTGGTCCACTAGCAGGTGGCATCATGGCATTGGCAAGCATTGTCTTTGTCTCCTTTGTAGAGTGATGTGCAAAGCCCCAATTCAAAGGCCACCAAAAAAATTGGACACCCTCGCCATTGCCTTCTTTGCTCAACCAAAGTCTTTTCACAAAAGAGGCCAAAGAAATGTGCAGCTTTGGATGAAGGAGCTTTTTTTGAGAATTCCTCCCACATCTTTCTTTTCGCTTGTCCACACTTTTCAACAAATTTATTGTTTTAACCCAAGTTATCCACACATTATAGTACTTTTTAGCCAGTCTTTAGTAGCCACTATGTCCAGCCACTTGTCTCCAGCTCAAGCTCTTCCTATAGACGTTATACGCTCAATCCTTAAGTGGGTAATCCGTGAAAGAAGGTCGCCTTTGCATGGCTATCTCTTCCAGGTGGACCATCTGAAGGAGTTGTTAACTGTGAGCTCTGCTTGGCGACAGGAATCTCTTAAATTCCTGTGGAGAGATCTAAACCTCACCATTAATGACGAGAAAATGGAAGTGCATCTTAGACATCCAAAGTGGGTTAATAATAATAGTCTACCAAATATTGCTATCAATTTGGTTAGAGAGGTTGATGTACGTGTCCACCTTTCTCAACTTGTTAACGGAAATGCTTACAAGCTTTTGGTTGACTACATTGGAGACACTAAGTTGTTTCCGTTGGCTAACAAACTAACAGTCAATATAAATAAAGTTAAGACTGATGGCACTGATTATATGGACACTGCTATCTCCAATGCTCTAGAGTTTGCTAAACTACTAAAGTCAATGGCTCCTGCGGCAACTACGGTGCATATACAATGTAATGGGATGTGGAACCAAAATACTACTAACATCAAATCTGTCAAGTATTTGGGGGAAGAATTATTAATGACATTGGCTAATGTGCTATATGTTAACAGCAAGCACGCACATCTCAAGTTTCGTGATATTGGCATTAAGAACCCATTGACTATTGAATCCATTCCACCACTTTCCCAGCTTAGCATAGGCTATAGTGAGCCATCAGAGATGTACCAAAGTCTGCTTCACAAGTCTGCCAGTACACTTCAATACTTATCTATTCCACATGATGTTTGCAAGCTATTTCATGATATCAATGGTAATGCTGTTGCATACCCGAATATGCAATATTTACACTTAGTCAAAAGTAATCGCAATGTCTCTGCTTCAGAAGAATTGACCACTAATTTGGTACCATTTCCTGTGCTACGCATTTTGAAACTGGATACACCATACCCATTTAATGATGGTGTGCTATTCCGAGGTAATGCTGCAACCTTAAAGACTCTTAGTTTACAGTTAAATTCTAGTACCGTTAATAAGCTAAATCAGAGCCGGGTATTTGAAAACAAGAGTATGGTCTTGCAGAATGTTAATATAGATACTACCGAGAGCGGTTGGTTTGACCAAGCCAATTCTGAAGTGAATATCGAAAAATTTTTACGCAATTTGGTGGGCTCAGCTGAACGATTGTCGGTGATAGGATTTAGAGAAGGCCGGTCCTGCCTATCGGTAATAAAACAAGGCCAGGGGTTTCAAAATGTCAAAATAATTAAGCTGATAATTACTCTTTCAATTTATGATGTTTTAGGCCTATTGAAGGCAATCCCATCCCTTGTCGAGCTTAGTTGTAACATTGGCAGTCTGGGACCCGAGCTTGAAATTATTTCTGCCAATGAACTACCTGACCACATAGTTTCCACATACAGTGACGTAGGAAAAAATATTCAAATTTGGCACATGGATTTTTTCAGTCTTGCAAAAGCCTCTGGAACAGTTGATTGCATTTTGATGTTGGCGCTGGTATGTCCCAAGCTTCATCTGATAGAAATCCCACCAACCTATTTTCAGTATTACCAGGCCAGTGTTGCTAAAGCTCTGGAGAGTGGCCCATATAGCAAATATGCATCTCAGCTCAATAGGCTGCTAAACGCTGTGCATGAGTAAAGCAGTGTTGGGGATTATTGAATGTGCCAGTTTGCAATAGTTTTTTCTTAAGTTAATTAAATGTGCTCTATACATTCTAGTTAGTGTCGGTAAACCGTTATTACCATTGCATGTTCAGGGTTTAAATACTATAGGTGATGATAAAACTGATTTATTCTCTGGTAGGGCAGTTTAATATATGGGCGACTCTAACATAAAAAGATAGCTCAAGTGACAGAGTGTGAAATTCAGCACCCAGTTCCCATGGCAATATAAAATAGGTTTTATCTGCAGTTTCCCTATGAAGCTGACTCTCCCGTCAATATTTGGGCCCGCACTGCCAGCAAAAATGATCTGTATTCATCCTCTCTTTCCCGCCATGTGTAGGGCCAATTTGTTGCCTTGTCCTCCTAGCCCGCTACTGTCTGTAGCTGGCCCTCTCAACGTAATTAATGTAAATGGTATAGCCATGTAAATTGCTGCTATGAAAAATAAAATCACTCTACACTTGGTAGTATTTGTGGCCCACTAACAGGTGGCATCATGGCATTGGCACGCATTGTCTTTGTCTTCTTTGTAGAGTGATGTACAAAGCCCCAACGCAAAGGCCGCCAAAAAATTGGACGCCCTTGTCATTGCCTTCTTTGCTCAACCAAAGTCTTTTCACAAAAGAGGCCAAAGATTTTTACAGCATTGGGTGGAAGAGCTTTTTTGAGAATTCCTCCCACATTCTTCTTTTCTCTTGTCCACACTTCTCAATAAATTTATTGTTTTAACCCAAGCTATCCACACATTATAGTACTTTTTAGCCAGTCTTTAGTAGCCACTATGTCCAGCCACTTGTCTCCAGCCCAAACTCTTCCTATAGATGTTATACGTTCAATCCTAAAGTGGGTAATTCGTGAAAGAAGGTCGCGTTTGCATGGCTATCTCTTCCAAGTGGACTATCTAAAGGAGTTGCTGACCGTGAGCTCTGCTTGGCGACAGGAATCGCTTAAATTCCTGTGGAGGGAGCTATACCTCACCATTAATGACGAGAAAATGGAAGTGCATCTCAATCACCCAAAGTGGGTTAATAGTAATAGTCTACCGAATAATGCTATCAATTTAGTGAAGAAGATTCATATTAATGTCAACATGCCTAGTGTTGCTAGTGGAAATGCTTACAAACTTTTGGTTGACTATATTGGAGACACTAAATTGTTTCCGTTGGCTAACAAACTAACAGTCAATATAAATAAAGTTAAGACTGATAGCACTGATTATAAGGACACTGCTATCTCCAATGCTCTAGAGTTTGCTGAACTATTAAAGTCAATGGCTCCAGCGGCAACTACGGCGTATATGCTATGGAGTTACTATCGCCTAGAAAAAAGTATCGACAATAAAAATCATGTCAGAAATTTGGGTGAAGAAATATTAGGAGTTCTTGCAAATGCAATCTATGCTGGCACCACACATACCCATTTAGATATGTGTGAAGTTGATGTTAAAAGTCCATTGACTATAGACTCCATTCCACAACTTTCACAGCTTACCTTATTCCATTACAAGCCATCAGACATGTACCTAAGCCTGATGCACAAGTCTGCCATTACACTTCAATATTTATCTATCAATAACGCGGCTGCTAACGGGCTAGTTCAAGATGCAAATGGTGATGCTGTTGTATACCCAAAGTTAACATATCTGGGATTCCGCCCAAGTTTCCGTGATATCTCTGTTTCAAAAGAAATGACCACCAATATGGTACCATTTCCTGTGCTGAGCACTTTGGAGCTGGAAGAGCCTTATCCATTTAATGATGACGTGTTATTTCGAGGCAACAATGCAACCTTAAAATCCCTGTATTTATATTTGGACGATAATACCATCCGAACACTTAGTCAGGAGCAGGTCTTTAAAAGCAAACACAGAGTCTTGCAGAGTGTAAATGTCCAATGGCCTAGTCTTAATAGGGATACCCCCATTAATTCTGAGGTCGATACAGGCAAGTTTTTAAACCATTTAGCAGGTACCACAAAAAGGCTCCAAGTGTGGGATCAATATCCAGTGAGGGCCTGCCTATTAGCAGCGCAGCATGGCCAGGGATTCCAGAATATTAAAATCTTTGACATGCTTGGAAGTTCAATGTTTTACGATATGTTAAATGTACTGAAGGTACTTCCATCCCTTGTTGAGCTTAGTTGTAACATTGGCGGCCTTGGAGGAGAGCTGGAGGATATCGCCGAAGATGAACTTACTGACCACATAGTTGCCACATATGGCGATGCAGGTATAAATTTAAATATTTGGAGATTAGATTCCATTGGCTGCAGATACGCCCCCACAATGGTTAGCTATATTTTACCTATCGCGCTGATATGTCCCAAGCTTTGGCGGATGGAAATTAAATCATATACCTCTCAGGATTACAAGGCCAGTGTTGCTAAAGCTCTGAAAAGAGGCCCATATAGCAAATACGCACCTCAGCTTAGCGGAATTCTAAGTGCTATACGTATTATCGAGTAGGAAAATATGAGCGAGCCATACGCAGTTACCCACTCAGCAATCGCCATTGTCGGCTTTGGCTGCAGCTCAGCGCGTCTCAACAAGTTATTGAATTAAATTATTTTATTTTGTTAGCTATTCACACCGCAATGTCTATGCTTTCACCTTTTCAGCTTCTTCCGTTGCACGTTGTTCAGCTTATTGTCGAACACGTCGCTGGCAGCAGCCGTGTGGTGAGTGATGGCATCCTAGTTAACTCGCACGAGTACGGGATGCTGTTAAAGCCATTGCTGTGGGTCTGCCACAACTTTCAAGCTATTTTGTACTTGCGCTACTGTAACAGCTTTGTGATGAACCTCTCAAGCATATCTTTCGATGAGCTCGAAGATTTTTACTTTCTAGCTTGTCCTACTAATGTGGACTACCTTAGGCTTAACTATCTCGGCTACTCTACGCACCGGTCAGCAAGGGACTTGACTATATTTCTGGAAGAGAGAACTGTTTATTCCGGCTAGGCATTGGAGGCGATGTCTCACTCACCCTACGATGACTGTGCTTTTCCGCTGGCTCGCAATATCACATTCTCATTTGTCATGGAAGATACAGGCGAGGTGGACGAGAACATTCGCAATGAGCAGTTGAGAGTCAAGACTAATATTCGCGCGTTTGTCCGACGAGTCAAGCAGATGGCACCCTTGGCCGGCAAGATTAGCGTGCAGCTCTCAGGATATTACGACATGTCCAGAGTTGGCAATCAGAATTTCGGCGAACTAATCTCACGACTCTACCAGCTTGTCTCTCACGTGGAGTATGTTGACCTCCAACATATGGGGGAGACAATACCGCTTCGACTGGATGCGGTCTGCCGCTTGACACACGTCAGTTGCATCTCTGGTTTCGGCATCGGCAATGTCTCTCAGTTCGTTCAACTGGTGCGAAAGAATGCACTGACATTACAGTCTCTGATTCTTGAGTGTCGGCAGCATATAAACGTTTTGGGCCTTGTTCAGGACGCCGAGGGCAACCATGTCGTGTATCCGCGCTTAATTACGCTAAAAGTATCGTTAGGTTCAGATATTGACGGGTTGAA
Source organism: Coemansia sp. RSA 922 (assembly GCA_027577415.1). NCBI lineage: Eukaryota > Fungi > Kickxellomycota > Kickxellomycetes > Kickxellales > Kickxellaceae > Coemansia > Coemansia sp. RSA 922. The sequence goes on along the minus strand of JANBQS010000072.1, from coordinate 15,004 downwards.
ATCGCCAGTATTTCATGGCGGTGCGCCATTTTCCACCCTTCGGCGACTGCATATCAAACTTGCCAACCCGTTCAACAATGACACCTTTTTCAGGGGCAACGCGGCCACACTTGAGCTGTTGGATACGGAGTTGGACAGCCTGAGTATCTCCATGCTTCGCAAGTACAAGGTGTTTGTGCCGGGTAGTCATCCAAAGCTACAAGTTGTCATGATTAGGTACAGCGACGACTATGTCTCGGAGTCGTTTACGTCTTCTGCCGATGCCTTACAGTACATGTATAACATTGGATCGGGAGCGGCTGTGCGCGATTTCGCTCAATTACGATATCTAGAAGAACAAGTGCCCACATTGTCGTTGCTTCGCTGCCATGAGTTCATCCAGGTTCTGTCACTACCAGTCTAGGCGCCAGACATTTGGCAGGCCATTACCCTGATAGAGTTGCTCCCGCTTCTGTCGGATCTACACACCTCGATGCCCAGCCTGGGGCCAATTCCTGACGGCGTCACATTGGACACTCTTCCTGAACACATTATCTCAAACTATGCGCCGATGGGCAGGAGATTCCGGTGTTGGCATCTTGAAGAAATCTCCTTCAGTAATTTCAAAGATGCAAATGTTTGCGTGTTTCTGCTCCTACTGGCGCTGGCATGTCCCAATTTTGACTACAGTGGTCCTCACGCCGTCTATCGCGAGCTGTTTATAAGCCAAATGAAAATAGATATCTCTTCGAATCCATTTAAGCCCTATGCACGCCGCTTACATTGCTTGTTGTTTAAGGGTTGGCAGAACTGCTAATATATATTTTGTTTTTGAGATGAAGTGATATGAGTTTGACCATGGTATGAAAAATGTTGGCAATTTGGTAAAAGTGCAAATAAAAAGAGTGAAGTAAGCGAATTCAGCTTGTCGAATGAAATCAGAAAGTGCAGAAAAGAGCCCAAGGCGTCTATACTGTGTTTGTGTCTTACAAGCACTTGATCCTGTAGGTTGGAGTATGCGAGTTGTTAGCGGCTAATGCCTAAGCTCACCAGTCCTTACGTCTTTGTATTTTAGTAAATAAAAAGAAATAAAGATAAAAGGTGATTGCGTAACTATTCTACGGCTGCTGGTGCGCGGACCCTTATATAGGGCAAATGGTCTGTGGGAACAGTATGTCGCTGGGCGTCGAAATCCTACACAAGCAATGTGATCTGCTTTCAAATCACCCTTCGCGAGACCTAGCGTCATCTGACCTCCTCGCATGTAGTTGCATATCACAAGGCTGTTTAAACAATAAGCGTATACTTTATTTATTGTCAGATTCTATTTGGCGACCAAGTGCATGATTGACTGCAAGTGCCCCCCTTGTCAGATTCAATTGCTGGAATAAGTTTTTATCTTTGCTATTTCTAGAAGAGCATCAGTATTGTAATTGTAATTGTAATTGTAATTGTACAACTATTGTAAGCTTTCCTGTCCTTTTGGACATTCCTCTTAGCTTGACCTGCCCTAACCTTTGCCACGATTATTTTAAATATAGCAATAGCAGGCTGCCCAATTTGCTCAGAGTAATCTTGGTTTATGTTCTAATTATCTCTTGACAAACACCACAATAGCTACACTATACATACGAGTTGTTTATTTTATTGACACGATGAAGCAAGATTGGCCCAAGAAATGCCACCTTTGCGAGGAGATGCTTGGTTCTTACAATGAAGTGACCGATCACATCAAAGAATGCCATCCTGAGGTGTTTGAAGACGCTTAATCAATGAAATGGCTGAAATTGTTGGCAGATCGTAATGATAATACACTTGATACGTTATTATAGGAAAATATAGTTGTTTTTTTAACAAAGCATTTGACTTGATAGCTACCCATTTACTAAAGCATATCAATTGGTTTACGGGAGAAAGTGTGTCAACTCAAGTTGAGTCGCCGACCAAGACCCCACCCTCTCAATCTTTTGCCTTTTTTTTCTTTCAAGGCTACTACTTTAGGTAATATTGCCTTCACACTATAGGCATACCCGCCCCTGTTAATTATAGCCTGGTGCGCAATAGTTCGTATCCCTGAACTTGTGCATATCATCCACTTTGCCGAGCTCCCCACATATGTTGTCTCAAATTGCATGTTCATTCTGACAATAAATGTGTAAAAGTCATTGTCAAATTCTAATCGAAGTATATTTATGCGGTTGTTTTTGGAATGCTCATGGTCAAGCTATTCCGTGGATAATCTTGTCTATTTTCGCATGTTGTCTATTTAGAATTATAATTGTACAATAATCCGAACATGTCTAAACGTTGGGGTATTCGCATATTGTTTGGCCTGGTCCACTTCATGTAAAATTGACTATAAATGAGCGGCAGCGGAAGGGTTATTCGCTAAGCGGAGCTTTGTATCATCTTGTTTTATTCTAGTTGCTTCCCGATAGGCACCAAGAGCTTTACACCTAATTATTAACCCTGTCTGAGCTGTTCACTCTACTGTCCCGATGATCAAATCAAATCCCTCCACGTGTGATATTTGTGGGAAGGTGCTGGAGGAGGATGAGGAGCCGTTCGACCATTTTGTAGAGTTCCACCACGTTCATGCTGACAATGATTCTTGATATGTTAGCCAAAAGGCGAGTGGCTGGACTACGTTTGGATCACACAGTTCACCTTGCACTACATTGACTAGTTATTGCCCAGGCTTTCATGCCATAAATATTTAGCGTGGCTTTCTTCTAGGTTCTAAGTGCAATAAACTTTACATATTAATGACAACTTTTTTATCATCGCAAGAGTTGAGCAGAATCCTTTCTTGTAATTGTTATTACTTGTCCTTTGTCTACTCTAATTTCTTACCAGCTAGCTAGTGTTGTTGACGCCTGTAATACAATATATTGGACACGTTACTATAAGGAATATGTGTTGCTGCGCAAAAAAATACATGACACGATGGCTACATATTTAACAAAATCGTCATGACGATTGACTGACTGCCTGATTGGTAAAGCCCGTAGATAGACCCAGAACTGACTAAAGTCCCGCCCTCTGAATGCTTTTCCACTTTCCCTCCTTAGCATATTTATTTATATATCCAGCTCCACACTCTGGGCATACCCCCTGTTAATTTTTAGTTTAGTGCTCAATAGAATGCATCCCTGCATTTTTGTCTACCATTTACTTTACCACATCCCACGCATGCCTTTGCATATGAAAAGGTTATTTCGACAATAGCCAGATTTTGGGTGATTGGAAAATAATGCTCGTGGCAATTACATTGCCTGGATAACTTCTTTTATCCATTTATTACATGTTGTCTATCGTGAAAGGCAATACTCAATAGTCCAATTACTCAAATATGCTTTTCAGGTGAAATATTTCTTATTGCTTGGCTTGACCAACTCCAGGCTAGATTTGCTATAAATGGCACCGATATGGCTTTTATTCTCCCAAAGATAATTGTCTCTATCGTTTTTATTTTAGTTTCCTCTTGACAAGCGCTACCCCGCCAGAATTATTATCTTGCCAGCATTGTCTATTACACTTTTTTGATGGACTTTATATACCCTGTCCCGTGCACATTTTGTGGAAAGTTACTGACATCTGATGATAGTACGATCTATCACTTTATCGATTATCACAATGGAGATGAGTCGAAGGACGAGTGGCCAGTATATTAGGACTGGTCTTTGTGCAAACACATACATGCGAATAAGTGTTTAACTGGTGAAACACCAGTGATATAAAGAGACTGGGTGAATTAATGGATAACTGTTCGACTGCTCTTGTTGGTTAGGTGGCACAAATTGTGACTCGCGTAAGCCTCTACAATAGCCCAGTATAGCATATATATATTATAGTTGACTTTGTTCATAGTATTCTAATAAAGTGTTCCCTTTATTTGCATTAAAAGCCAGTTACAGATTAAGCCCCACGCTCAAGACGTGTGGCTGTACTTGGGCCAAGACACTCGTAGCAGCGGATACAAAAGCTGTATCTCTGACCAAGTACAATAGTTACATACCGGCAACACACAAGAAAGACTGTGGCCGCCGTATTGTCACCTGCTTCAGCTATTGGCATACCGCCCATGGTATCTGCGCGCCACAATAATCAGCTAGACTGTTACTACTACCTACTTTGATAACTTTCCGTCATAGTTTTACCAGGGAACTTCAGAGTAGTTGCAACGACGACATTCACAACACCATTGTGAAAGCCGAAAACTAAACACAGTGCCTTCTAACCACCTCTTTGTAGTGTATTCCGCTGGCAAGTCCATTATAAACGCTTACTTTGGGCTTTTCGACTGGCACAGAGTTGTACCGCTAGTGGCGTGTGCGCTGACGTCCCAATGCAGACAAGTGCTATAAAACAAGTAGTATATAAAAATAAAGTACAAAAAGTTGAGGTATTGAAAAACAGGGAAACGAGAAAAAAGTGGAGCTGAAAAAGCGAGTGTTTCCCGCCACAAAAACTCACAACCAAAAAGGCCGGAAGGGGAAGGAGAGGTTATTTTCACGTGGTTACAAAATTGGCCTTTTTTGCTGTGGAAAGTGCGAAAAAGAATACACCCCCACTTTTTAAAAAATAAAAAGTGATATTATCACAGCTTATTTTGCAAGACAACTACTAGGCAGGTCGGTCTTATTCACTTTACGTATCAAAAGACACATCCTTGACAAGGCTATATGCACCTCTCGCATTTTTTGTTATCCACGGAAAAATATAGCTAGTGTGGAAGGACAGAAGCAACACCAATAGTGTTCGATAAGTCGCTGTGCCAGGAGCCAAGTAACGGGAAGGGGGCTGCAGTCCGCTTAAATCAAACGTTTTTTTTTAAGTTTCAGGGGCGTACGCCTCGTTCAAGCGGCAATCTAGATGGGAAGATACGGCATTGTTAGGAACATCGAGCAAAGCTCAGAGTCAAGGAGCTTAGATTGTGTCTATACAGGGTACTAATAAAACGACATTATCATTAAAAAAACATTGGCGACAAGGGGAATAAAAGAGGCAAAGTTGTGGCAAAGTGCTCTCTCCCCCCCTCCCCTGCAGACATGAAAACTTTTGCGCACATCAAGCCACAACATCTTCAACCTGCAGCAGGCAGCGCTCCGCCGACTCAAGGCCACTTCCCCTCTTGTTTATACGTATCGCCTCACCTCTCTTTTTTGCATTATTGGGTTTTTTTGCACATATCAATATTATTCAAAACAAGGACACTTTTTTCCCCGATCTTTACAAGTCTTTACCTTTTTGATTATGAAGCTGTCCAAGAAAGGTAAGAGACAAGATTATTTACTGCTCTATCACACACACCTCAAAGGACGCAAAAAAGTCAATTGAATAATTATCTTTTCCATATATACACTGTAGTCCTTACCGTTCTACACGGCGCGCACCGTATCGACGTTTTTGAAGACGAGAGCATCCTTGCAAAGGATCAGGTCCACAGAGACGTAGTCGACCGCCAGCTGCAGAAGCGTATGCGGCCAAAGGACGCGCAAGTAAAAGTCCTGGCTGACGACGCTGCACGAGTGGCCGCCGAAGCCATTGAAAGGCTAATTCAAGGAGAGCAGGCCCGGAAGGAGTCGGCGAAAAAGGCCCAACTGAGGCGCACGCGCCTTCAAACTAAAAAGGCATCGGACAGGGCGGCATTGCCAATAAGCCGCGCGGCGTTAATGTTTTCTGAAAATAAGTGGGACCCAGCCGCAGCTCAAGACATTGTGCGCGCGGGGATGGGCGCCATTATCGCATCTTTTCAAGGCCAGCGACCCGTCGGTATTGCATTTTCCGACATTGACGTTGACCATGGTACACTGGCGTTTGAGCTTGGAGCCGGAAGCAGCTCCATATTGGGCATTGCGACATGCTCCGCTTCTGATGTAGAGACACCCTTCGCCTCTCGCATCATGGAAAGAGTGGTCGCAAAAGTCAACAGGCACACGCAGAGCCATCCCGACGTGCGCTTCAAGTGGGTCTTGATTCTCGGGCCTGGCCGAGTACGTGTGTGTCTGGCAGAGCTGGACGCAGTACATCTCTCGGCCGTTCAAAAGACTACCGAGAAAGTGGGCCGCTTCCTGCTTGGATCCATCACAGCACACGCTGCATTTTCCGAGCCCTGGCGGCTGGGTAGCGACCCGTCGATGAAATGGTGCGACGACATTCGGCGCTGGAGAATTGAGTGCTACGACTCTATAGCGAAGAGGACCCAAGTGTTCCACGCACCACGCGTACCGCTATTTGTTTTGCAGTCGTTCTTTGGTCGCTTCACGCGGTGCTTTCGTGTGTCTGAAATGCCAGACGACGAGAACTTTACTTATGTTCTAAAGGATTCCTGGCAGCTGGTCACCAGGGGTCTTGACGACTCTGAGCTGCGCGACGAAATCACCGTACTGAGTGCAATGTAAGCTGCATTGGGGACTACCAAGTGCAAGGACGGCATAGTGCAGCGCTTGGAGTGTGGTGGCACTGTTATGGTCGATGGCGAGCGCGACTCAACTCAGCCTGTGCTAGGTAACGAAGTGAACTCCTATAACAGATGGAGCAGGACGCACGGCTCAGATTTCTTTGCCCACGAGCACCGGGTACATTGTCGTATGGTCTCGGGGCCAGTCGGAACGCCGCTTGACAAGCTTTGTCTACAGGACGCTGTCACCGCAGTCGCCAGCGCTATGCTCGCTTACGCCCTCGTCCTGAAGCAGATAGAGGTCCTTCACAGTGATATTTCGGAGGGAAATATTATGGCCGTCAGGGATGAAGACGGCAACATCAAGGGCGTCTTGATCGACTTTGCCAGCAAGCTGCCAGCATATTTACCTACCTCCTATTCTTCCAAGGCTAAGACAAGTCTGTATTACTTGGGGTAAATATCTCTTACCTGACGTAAAGTTGGAAGATTGCTTCAAGTGTAATAAATATTTTAAAAAATAAAGAAAAAGAAGAACCTCGCTGACTCCTAGCCTAGATTCTGGGCGGGTAAGCCTTTAAATACTAAAAACCAATACTATGATCATCAGAGCCAACTGTAGCCATTGATATCACGTGTAAATTATCACTCCGCCGCTTTTAATCTGTTCAGCTGCGTCCATTTGTCCCACACATGCCTTTCTTATGACCAAAACCCCCTCCTTAGATTAGAGAGCGCCTGCGACAACCAGGACAATGACCTTGTCAGCCAGCATATTTGCGAAATCTGTGACAAGGGATTTTTGACGTTTGGAGATCTTTTAGCTCTCTAAATATACCATAGTATTATATTGACAAAATTAATATTGTTTGAGATTGTGTTTGCTCCAAAGTTTAGCAGCGAAGAATAGTTTATTGTCATAAATCGAGCAAAACATTCTATTTGACATTATGTACTATATTGATTTACTTTAAACGTTTTACTTGCAATGCGATGAGAGAACTTGCCGAAAACTATTGAATAAATTAATTCATAAGCAATACACATAAATAAAACAACGCAAGCGTTGTGCATATGGCTTGAGCATGGCTGAAGAAATTTTAGTCTTCAAATGCTCTGAGAAGTTCTTGTGCATTGGATGTGACACTGTGACGAGTGTAAAGTTGAGACAAGCTAGCGCCAATAGCAGCGAACATTTCACTTCTCCAGTGAATCGTTCTGGCGTGGGGCTGTCGATATGCCAGCATCGGACGCGCCTGCCCATCGGGGCATAGGTTGAGATCACGTATGCAGGGAGTTCATTCATAGCGACGCCATCAGGTAGTGGTCCAAGAGAAATAGACCAAAAAGATAGATTCGACATCATCGGCAACACCTTGATTAGCGCGAAAACGTCCCAGAGCTCCAATGCAGTGTTATATAGTGCGAGAACTTGAATTAGGGCAAGGCCATCTAGCTGTGGGAGCGTGAGTATCACGTCTGCGTCATTCTGATATCCGCCAATGCTGCGCACGGGTGCCGTTGGACCAATTCCCATTGCAAACTTTAGAGCCTCCAAATTGGTGGCGAATACGCGTGGTACTAGATTGATCGAATTCCAGGTCCGGACATAGCGAAGTTTTGGATGACTGGTCGGCGTAAACACGAGAAACTGACGAAAAACAGGGATGGTTAAAGAACTCAAATGCAAATCCACGCTCTCGAGCGAAGCCGCGTTGCCCCTGAAGACTACATTATCCCCAATTGAATACTCATATCTGATTTTTAGATGTCGGAGACTCGGGAATGGCACGACGTTAGTAGGTACGGGTTGAGGTTTTTCGAGGTCAATTGGATTTCCACACAGTTTGAGGGTGTGCAAGCACGGGTACGTTACAAAGTCGCCGTCCTTGCCCCGAACGATGCTAGGAATATAAATGCCGCGGCTAGATTTCACAACCAATGACTCTAGCGTTATCGAGCTCTGATGCACCAGCTCCCTAAAGTTCTTGTCACAGTGAAACGCAGTAAACTTGATATGCACCAGATTGCAGATACCACCGAGTTCGAGTTTGAGCTCCACGAGTGCTAACAACATGTTGGTCTCGCTATACTGGATACAGTTAGCAAGCTGGAAAATCTTCGAGACAAGACTGTTATAGATGGGGCTGGAGCTGACACATATAGAGGTGTCGCTCGGTGGCCGTACCCAAATATCTTTGGTGCTGGGCGCCATTAGCTTAATATGCTGCACAAAATCCAGGATGTTTCTCTCGGCTACTTCCTTCCCCACCAAGACTTTGTCCAAGTTTCCAGGGAACTTTTCATCTATGAAAATGAGGAATACAATCCTGCGGACAAGAGAAAATGAATAGCTGCTGTAAGGCGCACACGACAACATCTTTAGCACCTCGCCCAAGTAGATGCCAATCTCGTCGACTTCAATATCCAGAGTCTTTGCCAAGTGGGGTGTAGGATAGCCGAGGTTAATGTTGATATGGTAGCCAATGTGAAAAGACGTTCTCGCTCTCTTCTTCAGGTATCGATGGTAGTTTTTTTGAGTTTGCGATTGCGAGTTTATAGCGACTGCAGTAGAGCGGATAGACGACAGCGCGAAAGTTGTGGCAGATCCACAGCAACGGCTTTAGCAACGTGCTCCACTCGTTGGAGTTGGGCTCAAAGCCAGCAAACGCCTGGCGGCTGCTGCCAACGATGTGGTTGACTATGAGTCGGACGACGTGAGGCGGGAGGAATTGGAAGGGCGTTGAGCTAAGCATTTTTAGTGACAATAAAAGCAAAAAAAGTTGAAAAGAAGAAAAGAGAAGACACTGCTGCGGCACAATGACGAGCTCTTGCAGATATCGCCCTGCATAAATTAAAGACCTTGTCAATCAACAAATTGATTAAAAATGTATCAACTTTCTCACTTTCTAGGATGTTTTATTATCCGACTTTTTGGTATTAATTAAATAAAGTTGATTCGGGGCGCCACAATTGGCATGCAAGTTGTTATTGTTGGTAAACTGTCCATCATTTGTTGTTCTCACTCCTTTTTTGTTCTACGTTTCACTTACTACTTTTACAATGACTTATCTATCTCCTTTTCAAACGTTGCCTTTACTGATTATGGACAAGGTCATCGAGTATTTGGAAGGACATCCTCGAGGCTATTTTAAACTCGCGGCCTTGGATCACAACAGGCGAAAGGCAGTACTTTCGCCACTTTTACTTGTTAGCGAACACTGGCGCTTGGCTGCACTTGCCTCGATCTGTGACACCTGTGTTGTTGACTTTAACGTTTCTCTTAATATGGTCGGTGTTCGTTTTCACGCATGGTGAGCTGGCGTTTTGTACCCGCCAGTCTATGCATACAGCCTTGTCAAACGAGTATGTGTATGTGTTCCTGGTTGGAAAGACATGTGTGATGGGGCACTTTGCGAGGTTATTGCTAGGCCGCAGAGTGAGCACCTATTATTTCCGGCTGCTCATACCTTGGTTCTCTGTTTACGCAATACTCTCGATCAAGCTCCTACATACATACCAGCGACTAACAAAGGGCAAGTGGCCAAGTTTGCTCATTCCCTCCGGCGGTTGACTCCCTCATTAAGAAGCGTGGTTGTAGATTTCAACTCTAAGAATGACTTGCATTCGATTCACTTACAACGCTGTCGCACGCTACTAACCGAGACATGTCAAGGTGGTATCAAGAAGTTGCGTGCTTTCTCGGACGCCAATACTCCAACAGCGCTTGACATGCAGGCTGTAACCAGGTTGAGTATTTTGCAAGGACGCGGCATGGCCTGCACTCCGTTTGCAAGACTAGCCTATCACAATGCGGGGACTTTGAGGATACTTAGCATCAGGCCTGCCACCGAGGCTGAATGGCTCGCCTTGCTCTACAACAATACCGAGACTCCGGCAGTCTTTAATAACTTGGCTTCGCTAGCTGTAAAAGTCACCGACATGTCGTACACTACAACTTGGTCAGCGATCGAGAATGTGAAGCCCTTCCCCGTTTTGTCAAAATTGAGGGTTAGTAGCGGATATCCGTTCAGCGACGATGTGCTATTTAGAGGCAACGGGGCGACGATGCAGAATATACGCCTGCCACTTTGTGCTTTTTCCAGAAACGTATTGGGTAGATTTGGCATATTCAAACGCAGTGGTGTTAGTCAGATGGACGTAATTCTCATTGGTCCGGTCATGGCGAGTGATATCGCACAGCTGATTGAACGAGTTGATGTGCCGGTTGGTGAGCAATTTTGTTGCATATTTGGAGTAGCAAAGGCACTTAAAGTGTGAGAAAACAGGTGCTCTACTATGTCGCGCTATATCGACCGCGCCGATCACTGCCACACTTCGATACTTGGAGCTTAGTAATGTGGCACGCGATATGGTTTTCGTAATCACGGTTATTTCAAAGTTTCCCAGTCTGGTCAGCCTTACTTGACATATACGGGGGCTTGAAGCAAGCATCGAATCGATTCCTGTGAGGGATCGCCCGAGTATTCTCTGCGCAATGCACTACCCCTTGAGTGTAAACTTTAGAAAACTAAGCGTGCCCTATGCGGCGAATACCTCGGCCGATATTATAGCAAGAGTAGCCATGTTTATCGCCGTTTTATGTCCCAACCTCATGTATGTGGACATTTCTCCCGAGTTGCACAAGGACTTTAGCCGCGAGATTGCCTGGGGTCAATGCCGTCGTTCGTTAAAACCGTTTGTGGCCTCTATTAGTCGTTTAATGTTTAGCCAGTAAAGCATAACAGTTACACGTTACGTGATGATCGGAAATTTGCTGATTTATTCTTTTCTTTGCTTTTTCCAATTTTTCTTTTTATCTTTTGTTTTGTTTTGTTTTGTTTTGGCATTTCGCAATTCAAACATTATGCATTCTCCTTCACTTTTCCAATTGCTCCCTCCTCACGTTGCTCGACTCGTTGTCAACCATGTCGTGGGCAGCAGTCGCCTGGTGTTTGACGGCGTTTATCCCGACACGGAGGCGTTCAAGATGTTGTTAAAGCCGTTGCTCGGGGTTTGTCACAATTTTCGCGATATTGCCCTTCCACTTTATTGCAGCCGCTGTGAAATAGCACTTGACAAGTCATTGAGTATAGATCCCGACGAGCCGTTCGTAGATCGATGCTGCCTAGGACTCGGTTACCCTGCACATCACTTGGCTAAAGAGTTGAGTATTACTATGGAAGAGCGGGATATTTATACTGGAGCCGCGTTGAGAGCCCTGTCTCATGAGTACAATGATGACGGTGCGTTTCCGCTAGTTCGCGCCCTTACGCTAGTACTTGAGCCAAGCGAGTCGTACGAGTCGAGCGAGTCGGAGCATTCTGATGAACCAGAAGAGCCGGTCGACATGAACAAAGTGTATCAGACGAACGTCAGCGCGTTCCTGTCGTGGATCAAGCGGATGCTTCCAAAGGTCAACGACGTTAACATTGTAATTGACGACTACACCAGCCCTGATGATACTCTCACTCAGCATTTTGGCCGTTTGGTCGCACAGCTCTATCGGCTTGGAAGCAGTGTCAAGTATAGCAGCAAAGATGAAAGAGATACGCTTGTGGCATCACAATTGGAGGAAATACGCGACCTGGTACATATCAGCTTTGAGGATGCCTTTGGATGTAACCAATCTTCATACTTGGCTCGGCGGAATTCGTAGACGCTGCAGTCCCTGAGTCTCAAGTCGCGTTATCTCCTTGAAGCAGTTGGTCTCATTCGGAACCCTGCTGGCGGCTACGTAACGTATCCGTGCCTGCATACTCTGGAGCTGTGGCAGTATAAAACGGTTATGTATAGTAATCTACCAGTCTTTCCTGGTGCTGTACCGTTTCCTTCCCTTCGGTCATTAAGGATCAGTCTTCCGGCTCTATTTGGTGACGACGTACTTTTCGGGGGAAACTCAGCTACGCTCAAGAGCTTGGTATTGAACATGGATGCCGAAATTGTGCCTGCACTCCGTCAACTCAGCGTCTTTACACCTACTAGCCACCAAAAGCTGCGGCGCGTCATATTGAAGCGAATGGATAGACTTGTACCTGACTCTTTTTCGACATACGCGGAAGCAATTCGATTTGCCCTAAGCATTGGTCCAGGAGCGTCTGTGCGAGGTATTGAGGAAGTACCTTCGACTGGCGAACTGTTGTCGGCTCTCTCCTTGCCTAGTGAGTACTCCTCTATTCGAGTTCTGTCGATACTAGACACCGAACTTGATATTTGGCAAGCCATTTCCTTGATCAAGTCGCTACCGCTTCTTTCGGACCTTTACGCGCCATTTCCAAGCATTGGATCGCTGCCCAATGGCGTTACTAGGACTAAACTCCCAGAGTACATGGTGTCCACTTATGCCCCGATGGGCGAGAAATTCAGGTGCTGGCATCTCGAGCTCTATAACGATGGTGTTGAGCGCATGTTGCTGCTGGCGCTGATATGCCCGAATTTTGACTACGCCGCTGTGAGCCCCCCGTACCGTGAACTGTTTATGGCGCACATGAATGTTAAAATCAAGACCAACGGATTCAGACAACATAAAGAGCGGCTGCAGCGCATGTTGTTTGGCGGGTGGGAAAACGAATTTACTACTGTCGCTATTGCTGAGGCGAGGTTAGCTGCAGTCATGGATCAGCCTGGTGAGTATTAAATGTTTTAAGCATCAGATTACATTAGTGTCTAATGGCAGTGCAATAAACGTTGTGGCCGGTCTTCTATTTGTCGATCCAACCGCAGCAGCTAGAAAGAAACCACGTCCATAATTTGGACTTGCAAAGAAGATATTTGGTACTCAGTGCTGCGGCCTTTGCCATTTATTAGTGCTAGTTTCCACATACACATTTTTAGTCCTTTCTTTATTACTTGACTCTCGGTCTTTTTAATGCGTACACTTTCGCTGTTCCAGATCCTTCCGTCTCACGTTGTTGAGCTGATTGTCGACCATGTCGCAGGGAGCAGCCGCTTGCAGTTTGATGGCGTTACCAACGGCTCTGAGGCGTATTCAGTGCTTTTGATGCCATTGCTGAGTGTATGTCGGGATTTCCGTGCTGTTGTTCTCGCCCGCTACTGCAAGATCCACTCTCTTGACCTCACTTGCTTTTCCAATCAAGGCAACGACAAAATGATCTTGTGGCCAGAGCGACTTAGGGGCATTAGGTTTCCGACGCATCTTTACGCGCGAGAACTGGATATTACTTTTGGAATGTTTAGCGTCTATAATGGAACTGCATTAAAGGAACTATTGAGCGAACCTTACAGCGACTTTGTTTTTCCAATGGTACACATTCTGAAAGTCACGTTGACTCGGACGACAAAAGAGCAGCGGCTGCTTGCCCGTAATCTTACCAAGCTGGACATTGGGCCCAACATCTGCGCCTTTGTACAGCGTATTAGACTAATGGCGCCGGCGACGAGAAAAGTTTGTATTACACTTCGGCGGTGCCCGGACAACAAACCACAGTTTGTCGTTAAAAATTTTGGCAGCCTTATCGCGCAACTCGGTCAGCTTGGAAATATCATCGAACACTACTACACCTGCAATCTGATGCGTCTAGAGCCGCCGCCAACCGGCATCTGCAGCCTAGTTTATAAGGAATGTGGCGAAGAGAGTGTTAGTTTAGCGATGCAACTAGCACGACATAACGCGGCGACATTGCAGACACTGACGACCGTGTTGGGAGCGACATATCATATCACTCAACTTATCCAGAATGTTGACGGCAGCTACGTACAGTTTCCATACTTGCACGAGTTCAAACTTGAGAATTGGTCTTCAGATGGACAAGACCAGTGGGCTCCGGAGGGGTTTGATCAATGGAGCATGGAGGAGATTTTGCCGCAGCCACTGCCGATTTTCCCTGGCGCTATACCCTTTCCCAGCCTTCGAAACCTGAGCCTTTCGGGCAGCTTTTCCTTTGGCGATGACACGCCGTTTAGAGGTAATAAAGATACCCTCGAGTGTCTGTACCTGTGCATATCCTCTGGCGTACTGAGGGTTCTTAAAGAGCGCCAGGTATTTACTCACAACAGCCATCCGAAGCTACAGTGCGTCAGGCTTGGGCTTTCGTCCTTTCGCCCACTAGACCATATTGATTCGGAAATCTCGCGTATGACGTCTGTGCTGAGTATTGGATTCAATGCCCGTGTGCGTGAATTGAGCCATTGGTCGAGCTCTCTACCACGTCAATCTATAATGCCTTTACTTGGCGAGTATACCTGCATCCAGGTATTATTGCTGCAATGCACATCAATCGATCTCTGGGATGTGATCGCGTTGGTCAAGGCACTACCGCTTCCCACGGACCTGCACACGCGCTTTTTAGAGCCTGAAGCCTGGCCAAGTGATATCTCTGACCAACATCTCCCTGCCCACATAATTTCTAAATATGCGCCAGTGGGTGAGCGATTTCACTACTGGAGATTTGATAGCCTAAATGATATAGATATCAAAGTGGCTGTCAAGTGCGTATTGCTGCTGGCGTTGGTATGTCCTAATTTTGATTACGCAGCTACTTTGGAGTGGGATCGCGAGCTGTTCATGGCGCACATGAAAAAGACAATCAGTTCAAACGGGTACAGACAGCATGCAGCGCGACTACGTCGATTGTTGTTTGGCGGGTGGAAGGATGAAATTCC